>PVLD010003348.1:0-144411 GCA_004027595.1 Dinomys branickii | reverse complement strand
ACTGGGGCTTTCCCACGTCTCGCCCCGGCAGGCTGGTCCGCCCTACCACATCTCCCCCGGCATCTCAGAGAAATACGCCCAGTTTAAACTTCCCAGCCGAGGTCCCGGCATTCACGCTCGCCAAGTCTGTCTCGAGCTGGTGGTGTTTATTAAGGAGGTTCGCTCCCTTGCTGCTCACCTGGTCGCCATCTTCCCCGGATCTCTCCAGAAAGTGGAAAGTGTGCAATTAATTATAATCCTATTCCTTCTCGGTTCTGCTCAGATACTACCTCTTCCGCAAGCCTTCCTTGATTCCCCAGGAGCTTCACCTCTCATTCCGCCCAATCTCCAGCGAACCTATTTTATCTGTGGCCCTTGACACATTTTTCCATGCTCCTGTATGTGTTTTATCTTTACTAATCCAATTTAAGTGTAAGCTTATTGAAGGGAAAAGCTATAATTACTCTTCTTTGCTTCCCTGTAGCACTCTTAGGGCAGATTCTTGTTCCTATTCTCAAAAACAAAAACAGAAAAACCAACTTTCAGATTTAAATACAGTGAGAGGTAAGAAAGATGTGCAGATATTTCGGATTGGGCTTCCCAGGAAGCAGACTTGGGTGTGGAGCTTGGCATTCAGATCATTTAGTAGAGTGCCTTTGGGTCAGCGCCGGCGGCAGGGAGGAGAAAGAAAAGGGATTAGGCAGAGAGAGAAGCTGAGCTGTAGTGCAGGTTCAACAGCAGTCTCAGCCAACTTCCTGGGAGCTCTGGAGATACAGTGGCCTTTTAGAGATCCCTAGCTCCTGTACAGGTCAGACAAGGGACGTAGGACACTCCCAGGAGGGCATCTGAGGGACAGCTGTCCCAGCAGCTGGCACAGCACATCCTCCTGTGTGTTACATATGGCAGTGTCCATCAGCAGCAATTGCATTGTTTCTGATTTTTCCGGGGAGTCAGAACAAAGACTTCTATTTACAGAGGAAGCAGGGGAAGGTGAGATTTACATGGGTGAAGATTAAGGGAGGTGTCACAACTGTCAGAGAGGAAGTGGTGAGAGATAAATTTTAGCATAGTTTCACTTGCTTGCTTTAGTATCTTCTTTTCTTTATGGCACATCTGTCTTTTTGCCCAATTAATAGGAAAATACTGTTTTTAAATCATCACAGCAGTTTTGCTCTTTTTATTGATTGATTAATATTAATTTTTTTTACCAGAATATATCAGATTCCAGGCCAAGTCTGTCACTCCAGCTAATTTTTTTTGATGGGGAAGAGGCATTCCTTCACTGGTCTCCTCAAGATTCTCTGTATGGGTCTCGACACTTAGCTCGGAAGATGGCATCAACCCCGCACCCGCCTGGAGCCAGAGGCACCAACCAACTTCACAGCATGGTTAGTGTGGGAAGTTTCCCCTGGTGCTGCCTTCAAAGGAGAGGCTGCCAAAGCCTAGAAGTGCCTCCAAACCCTTCGAGCAGAGTGTTTATAATAGAACATTCTTTGGCAGACATTAGGTTTTTGAGGAATCCCAGAGCTACAAAGAACAATTCTGGGTTAGAAGCTATGTTTGGCTGAGCTTAATTGAAATGATGTAAAAAAAAAAATCAGATCAAGGAACTGACAGTTTGGTTTGTTGGGAGCACATTCCCTAAGTACCTTGTAGAGGTGGAGAGAGCAAATGCCTTCTTTGAAGCTTTTAAAGACAGAGGAAACTAGTGTTCTGGGAGCAAGAATGAGGTAGAAGTGAGACATTTTTTCACTGCCTTTAAAGTCTTACAGTACCTCCAGTGTGTATGTGATATTTTGATCTGCCGGTTCAGTGAAGAATTTTTGACCCTGGCTGTGGGGGCATTCCGATGCTGCCTTAAAACTGTGCTTCTGAGTAATGCGTGCAGCACAAAGCCTCATTTCCTCCTCATTCTGGACCTACAGTCCATCCCTGATCCCTCAAGCCTTCCCTTGAGCCTTCTCCTTGCTCTGACTCTCATCCCGAATCTGATTTGTATTCTGTCCCTAAGTCCTCCCTAACCCCAGCTCGGAACTTCATGCTACCCTGGATACTTCCTTCTCCCCAGTGTTCATCCGTCCCTGATCTTCAACCCATCTGTGAACCAAAAACTTAGACTTAACCTCTCCACCCTCCTTCTCATCTGTGACTTTTCTCTGTTACTGACCTTTCCCATGTAAGTCAAACTGGTCACATTTGATGTCCCTTATGTTTTTATCTGGCATATTTTCTGTTGGCAGTGTACCTCCTGTGTCCATTGGCAGCTCAAAATGTGTCAAGGGCATACGGTGAGCACCTCATTCATTCACTTGTACCCAAGTTGGTATAAGGGTTCAGAGAAGGAGAGATCTGGTTGACCAGTGGTAGGAGCAAAGTTAGTTATTTATCAGTTCAAATATATGATTCACAATGATGGTGAAGACCATTTTCCTCTAGAAGGAAAAAAAATAACCTCTTAATTGCTCATCCAACCTTGTCAATATGTTCATATTTTAAACAATCTTGTCTTTTACATCTAATTATCATTCATGAATTTATATGTATTATCTTTTTTTGTTTTGTTTTGGTTTTGGTACAGGGAATCAAACTCAAGACTTTACACTTGCCATGCAGGCGCTTATGCCGCTGAGCTATAGCCCCAATGTGTACTAACTTTTTAAAAATCACAGGCTCTGACAATATTTTTCTACCATGTGTTGGTATCTTTTGTAGACATTTATTTACAAATCAGGAGGTTTTAATCTAGAGAGTACTATGCAAGGAGTTGCTGATATTTTATGGCTCAGGTAAATTAAAGTATTCTGGTTTAATTATAGAAGTTTATAACCAGAAAGGATTTAAATGTTCATTAGTTGGAGCTCTTCATTTGATACACAATAAAATGGAGATCCAGGGACACAATATTAGGGGATTTTTTTTTTTTTTTTTTTGGTACTGGGAATTGAATGTAGGACCTTGCACTTCTCAGGCAGGTGCTTGTGCCACTGAGCTGTATCCCTGGCTGAGGGACACAATATTATATATCCTGTTTGCAGGGGATTTTTTTATGTGTGGCTTGACCAATAATTACTTTCCAAGAGCTCTTCCATAGACAGTTGTATCATTACATATTAAGGATAAAGTGGCTAATTAGAATAAATAGAAAGTCAGACAGGCTTAGACTCTCATCTGAAACTAAAGCATTCTTCTTTAATCTATGAAATATGTATTCAAATATTCCCTTTCTAATTTATCCTTAGTGTTGTCTTTTAGGGGGTAGATATGCAAAAGATCATCGCCTTGCCCTTTGTTCACATCGCCTAAGCAAGATTTTAAAAGTTCTCAAAATAATTAATATAAAATGTGGTCAGCTTTTTGTTCTTTTATACAACTCCCAAATTATTCTCCGTTACTAAGATGCAGTTAGTTTTGACTGGTTGTTCTTCACTACCGGTGAATATGAAACATAGCTTGGTGACTATGATTAAACCATGTTTTTCTCCTTTAGGATTTATTGGTCTTGTTGGATTTACTTGGAGCTCCAAATCCAACATTTCCCAATTTTTTCCCAAACACTGCCAGGTGGTTTCATAGACTTCAGGCAATTGGTAAGTACCTCTGTCACTGAGGAATGAAGTGTGGCTTCTTCCTGCTGATAAAATTCCATTTTAAAATTAAAAAAAAATTTTTTTTTGCATGTGTGATTTAAATATGCTATATACCTTACTAGATTTTTTCTTGGCCTATTGATTAGTGAATTAGTCTTATTTATCTCTTTTAGTAGGCCCAGTTAATTTTTCTGCATAAAACTGTATTTTGAAATGGAAACATAAAATGTTCCATTTATGCATCTTTAGGAATAGTGTGCAAATATTTTCCCCAGGGTACTGTCTGATACACATAGAATGAGTTTCTAGGGAAAACTCTGCCCAGCAAAGTGTGCTAACTAATAATGAATATTGTATACTACTGACTCCAAAAGATATTCGTTAAGTTTTCATTCTTCTCCAGCTTTGATCATCTATTTTCTATCTTATGCAGATATGATTTTCTTTGTGATACAGTCCATCTCCAGTAATTTTTCAAAAAAGTAAGAGATCAGGAGGCAAGAGAAAGATCCGTCCAGAGCCATTTGGAAGAAGATTTAAATGGATAAGAGTAGGCTAGGATAGACTAGGCTAGGCCAGGCCAAGCAACGTAGGTATCTATGCAACATAAAACAAACCCTTGAGGTATCAGGGAAGGAAGAAAATGAGATGAACCTTTATTGTAGAATCTAGATTCTGAGGCTGATTTTGAGGCATGAACTTTGTACTAGAAAACTCCCCGGGACATACACACTTCGTGGGGCAAGATAGTCGTATTTTGAGCAGTGCAAAACACTGTGCCATCTTAGCTTACTACTGTGCTATGAATTAAGAATTTTCCAACATTCAGATCTAAATTCACATAGAAGAAACTTTGACCTGAACTTTAGATGGCTGCCTTTGGCAAATTTCAATTCCTAGTTTAGAATAATTACTGTGATGGCATTATTAGCATTAACTTCTTGGGCCTCTTTTTTGCAGCATGTTTTCCTGACTTTGATGGCAGCCTCCAGAAATTGAGTTTGCCTTCTTTCAAGAGTTTTGTGTACTTTTCTTATGTTTTGTACCAGGATGAATGTATATCAATAACTTTTAGGTTACTGTAATTTTAACCCTTCCTCATAGTATTTACACTTCAGATGATAGCTCTAATGTATGAGGCAAAATTGTATCATAAGTAAAAATTACGGATATCAATAAACAGATAGGAATATTGTTTTGGTGGTGGTTACAGCCTTCCAATATGCCTAAAACTCTATTACACATGATTGTTTACTAGATAGTCTAGTTTTCACTTTTAAACTTAGCAGTTAAAATATAATTGCAGGCTGGGGATATAGCTTAGTGACAGAGTGCTTGCCTAATATGTATGAAACTCTGGATTTAAGCCCCAGTTCAGCAACAAAACAAAGATAACAAAACAAAACAGAACAAACAGCAATCCTAATCTTGTAATCTTTTGTCATTTTGTAACATAGCACACTTGGGTTTTATGTAACCTGTGGGTTATTTATTGCAAGATGACAAGAATGATCAAATGCAAGATTGTGATTCTCAAACTTCACTGTGCACCTGAATCTCCTGGAGGGCTAAGATCACTGATTTCCCAGATTTTTGGCTTGGTAGGTCTGAGTTGGGCCCAGAATCAATTTGCATCTCTAACTAGTTCCCAGGTGGTGCCTTAGGCTATAGGTCAAGAACCTTACTTTGAGAAGCACTGATATAGATTACAGTAGGTACCCCTTTTCCCACAGGTGGTCACATAATATACTTCATCCTATTCTGTTTGAGTGTTTCCCATCTCCTGGCTAAGCATTCTTGATGCAGGATCTGGACCTATAAGCATCCACAACTGAACCCCTTCTCCCTGCCCCATTTCTCATTTTCTATCTCTCCTTTTTTTGTTGAATTTCTACCTCGGTGGAGTTGTCACCATAAGCAAAGAACCATAGGTGAATCTTCTCTCTTCCTACTCCAAAATGTGTATATCAACTTCTGTTCATATGCTTACTGTAATGAGCACAGACCTATTCCTGCATAATATTTAAAAAGCGATGCCCCATGTGCTAAGATTTCTAACTCTTAAATAAGGATGCATTCAGAGTCTTCATCAGATAAAAAAAATAGGTGTTCATCTACTGTCTAATTTTCATCTACAGAACGTGAACTCCATGAATTGGGTTTTCTCAAGGATCACTCTTTGGAGAGGATGTATTTCCAGAATTTTGGTTCTGGAGGTATTATTCAGGATGACCATATTCCATTTTTGAGAAAAGGTAATATGTTTGTATGTACCTGTACATGTTCATGTGCATTTTTAATCCATTGTATTTTATATTCATCTTGACATTTCAAAACTACGTATCACTTATTCACTTGGAAGTAGGTCAACATCAGTATTTTCAGCTGTGCCTCATTCTCAAACCTTATTTAGCTTTCTGGTGTCACGAGACAGCTTTCTTTCACAGTGAAATTTCCAGGTCTCTAATTGTTGCATACCTCTGAGGAGCAAATTGAGTAATTTTTGAGTAATATTTGAGTAATAATTGGTGCATTTTGAATTACTAAGACCATTCTTCCTTAAAGGTTGATTACAATAAATTAACATACTCATCATTTGAACCAATCGCAAGGTATTTTAAATGACCTAAAAATAGTCAATAAAAATTAATTTGAATGAGAACCAATGATTCAAAAGGAAGTACACACGTTGTGGTATAATTAAGCTCTGACCAATATGTGATATAATGTAATCAATCTAATCCATATATTATATAAAATCAATATTAATGTAATCAATATTCTGATTATGTGCCTGTAAGGTAGAAGCCAGATGACTGAACCAAATTTAGTGAGAGGGAAAAGATTAGATACTCCCTCACTGATCTTTATTGATGCCGGGTATGATTCAGATACAAAATGGAAAGCTTTAGCATCCTTTACTCTCTTGCAGTTACCAGATGAAATGGTAGAAATTGCCATTGCTCACTGGTATGAAGGAATGACTGGCCTGAAAGTAATCACTCCTTTCCCAGCCTCGCCTTTCTCAGGGCGTAGTTTCAGGTTGTACCATTCTTCCTGTTAAACCCCTGGGAGCTGTCCTCGCTTGGGCCCTTTTCCCTGATCCACATTCATTTTCAGGTCGTAGGAGGTGTCTAAGGAGAACACTGAGACGCAGCCGTGGACCCTCATAATAGGAGGATCCAGCACTACTCCTGTTCCCCTTGATTTATAACAGTGACAAATGTGAGGATGCATTCAGTTGAGTTAATTGATAAATTAAACCATCATATCACCTCATGGTTTCCATTTTCTCATGAAAATCATTCTAAATATTTGAGGACACTTTTTATTTTTTTCTGTTCTTAGTGTATCTATTAAAGCCCACATTGCACTGCCATCCCGTCATCCTTTTTATGGAGTTAGACTGTATTCTTATACTTTGTGTGACTCTGATGTTGTGTGATCAGTAGGGAAGCAATATCCTTGTAGCGGGGTGGTGGAAGTCTAGCTCAATCCGAGGACTCTTGCCATAGCTTCCTTACTGTCTCCAGATTTTGTTCTTATTGCTCTATTCCTAGAGAGATAGACTTTTTGAAATATAAATCAAATTATGTTACTTACTATTTTAAAATTCTAAGGGTTTGCCACCTTGTAGATGAAAAGTCTTTATCATGGCCAGGAGCGTCCTTCATTTTGCCTCAGTGTTACCTCCTACTTGTCTTTCTAACTTTTGCTCTGGTCCAGCCACACTGGCTGCCTTGCTCCAAGGAGGACAAGCACACTTCTACCTCAGGACCTTTTCAGTTGCTAATACTGCTAGATCTTTGCATGGTTTCCTCTCCCTTTGGTGCGCGTCTCCATTTAAATGTTGGCCTTCCCTGACTTTAAATACCTGCTCTCAGCCCTACTGCCTGTCCCTCTTCCTTTATTCCCTCACCTTGTTTTATTATTAATTAGCTTTATCACTTCCCAAATTTATGTTTTATATATGTTTATTTGCTTCCTTCTCCATTGAAATATAAGCTCCATATGGGTGGGACTTTGCTTCTGCACTATGAAATAATTCCTAGGGCCAGATCTGGTAGGTAGTAGATGCTGTGTAATCATTTGCTGAATTAATTATCATTTGTCTAATGAGTGAATGCTTTTTGGAGCACCAGGTAAGATACAAAGAAGTTCACAAGAGATGATGAATCACCAAGTATCTGGTACAGATCTCCCTCTGTTTGCAGAATATCAATTTGTAGTTTATTCACCAGAAACATGCACCAAATTACAAGTCAGTTCTTTCTTGTAAGGTGTTCCAGTTCTGCATCTGATACCATCTCCTTTCCCTGAAGTCTGGCACAGCATGGATGACAGTGAAGAAAATCTGGACGAGGCAACCATTGACAATCTAAACAAAATCATACAAGTGTTTGTGCTGGAATATCTTCATTTGTAATATTCTGATTTGCTTCCTGGTAATTGCTTCTATATCGATTTCAAAAGTCAAAGCAGCATTTAAGAATCTGATTCCAGATGAATGTCCAGAAACTTCTGTAAATTTACCCTCTCAGTGTTTTTGAATATGCGATCAGTGAATTATAGAATTATGTTTCCAATTGCTTTTAATTTTTATCTAGAGTTAAAAAGGAAACATATGAAGAAAACAGAAAATATCTTTTAAAAACTCATTTAGTTAAAGACTACAAAATAAAATCAGATTCACTTATTCAACGTTTTCAAACAATACTAAATATATTGATGGTGTGCAATACCCTTAATTTTAGGATTTTTTCATACTTAGAAGTCTATTATACATTATAAAATGGAAATGTATTTTGAAGGCTTTAAGAAATCTTTGTAGGGTTAATTTTATGGAAATTAAAATCATAATTCAATGCCATGTTGTGAATTTTTTTCATGTACATATATAAATGAAAAAGTATTTAATGCCTAATCCAAGTTTTATAGTTGTACAACTTTAGCATCTTATTGTAAAAATAGTTTAGGAAATAAAAATCATTAGAAAATGGATAAGAAGAAAAGTGTAATTGCATCATATTAACAGAATCATCATTGCCTCTTTATTTTTCTCTTATTTTATTTATTTTTGAGACAGGGTCTCACTATATATTCCAGCCTGCCCTTGAGCTCACTATGTGGCCCAGGCTGGCCTGGAACTTGTAAAAATTCTCCTGCCTCAGTCTCTGGAGTGCTGGGATTCCAGCCATGTGCCACCATGCCCAGATATTTTTCTCATATTTTATATATGAGTGTAATCAAATTGTACTTACGTTTTTAGCCCTCTATAAACTATATACTTACGATGTATTTACTATTTTGATCTTGGCATGGGACAAAGTCAGAAAAAGACCACTGACTGTGACCTCTAGTCAATGTTCAGGTAACACAGTAGTTGCTAGTTGTGATAGTTTTTTGTAAATTGTATGGAATCCATATTTGGTTACTTACAGCACATTTTTTCTGGAAATTCATAGGCATTATGAATGGTCTTTAGTGGTAGGAAACACTTATCTAACGTATAAGTTTGACCAACTCTATGATTATGAAATTGATCCTGCTCAATGGGTGATGTTAGTTGGGGGCATGGTTCTATGTGTATTGCCTGTGCAGACACTGAGTAAGTTCTCACTGAATTACTTTGCTGAGGCTAGGTAGAGAGTGAGACAGATCAGGTGATTGGGGTAGCAATGCCAGCTTTAAGTTCAACAGTGGAAGTTGCTAGAAAGTAATTTATTGCAAAAATATACTTTCAGATAAAAAAGATGAATATATATTTATTTTTATGACTGCACCTAATTATATACAAGAATATAGCCAGAATTTTATATATATATATGAAACATTATCTGGATTTCATGTTGATGTATTTTACAGAATTAGATTTTTCTAGGACTTTTTATTTTTCAAGACGTTCTAAAGTTAAGTAAATGGATGTTGTACCTTTGTAAGTTAATAACTTCAAATGCCAATTCTGAGCACTAATGCTGTGTCAGATGGTGCCAGGGGACTTTATATATTTTTACCAACTTTTTCCTCATGACAAGAAAGGTGACATTATTAAGCTTATTTTATGATGCTCAGAGTGGTTAAATGTGTTTCTCAAGATTCAGAAGTGGACACAGTGGGGTTTGAAGTCCAGCCTTCATGATCTGGACTACTGTAAATTATTGCCTCTGTAAAAGACTTGAAGAATATTCTTAATGCCAAAGCATCAGTTGTGTCCTGAAAATTTTATTTAGGTCATTCCCTAAGTCTGGGGAAGCAGTCTTGAATCCTCGCTGCCATGATTTACCTGACAGTACTAGGCATCAAAAGCACATCATCTCTGTGCAGAATTATTTCTCTGCCAGAGTAAAGACTATTTTTGCATTAGCATGGATTTACCAGAAACCAATCTGAGCATTTCCAGGGCTAACGAATCTAAGCCATAAAGCAGGATTAAGGGGAGCTGAATTCTCACCATTAACTTTTTGGATGAGAGAAAATAAAAGAAGTTTGGGAAAAACATATTTTTCTTCACATCAGGAAGTACACGGTTTAGTTGATGATATTATGCGATAAATGATTTAACTGATGATAAACAGCATGAAAATAAGTTTTAAAGGCTCCTAACCTAATGTTGATAGTGCTGCATATATAATTTTAAGCCAAAATGATAAGCTCCTTTTAAGGCAGAATTAATAGGAGATCTACTATAATCTGTTGAGTTGGCATTTGTTGAATTATTTTTTAGAGGAGGTTGGAGGATGTGTTTAAATGGGATAAAGGGAAAAGTAAAAACATAAGCAGCTTAATCCAGTGAAGGTTTCCTGGCTTTTAAATGGCACATCCTAAAATTCTCTTCACTAGAGTTTGCATTAATATGACAAAAGTAATCATGATGTCATAAAGGGAGGCATTTTAAGGTATTAACTTTGATATTAATCTCTGAAATATGTTTTGTATAATTCATGCCAGTCAGAAATATTACTTTTTGAAAATTATAGCTGTAAAGGCAGTGCTCCATAAACATTATGTTGCATTTGGAATTTTTCTATGTGCATTTTGGAGCCTTTTACAGCCCCTAAGAGAACAATTTGTATGTTTCGCCTATTACTGTCAACCCTGCAATATACAGGGCTATTTTTCTTCTTCAAGAGAAGTGAGTTCAAAGGAAAATATTCATAAGAGAGTATCCATAATCCTGGCATCTAAAAAAAAAAAATCACGAGCCTGTTATTGTAGCTTGAGGGCTGTAGCTGGAAGAGAAAAGACAGATTCTTCAAAAATGGAGAAATGTTTTTGATAGTGAAGCAGTTGTCAAAAGAACAAAGCAGTCCATGTTTCCATCTCTGACTCCAAATCCTCAGTTTATTTCGTGAAGCTTCTTTCTTCCATCAAAGAAATACGTTCACTATGGCACTGCAGCAAAATCATGTGAAAAGTGAATATTTGCTCCATCGACTTGGCTCAGCTGGAGGTGATTACTTTGCATAAAGCAGGGGTGGACAAGACTGTAGACCTTATTGCTTTGATACACAGATAGCCCTGCACGAGGCTTGGTGTGGTCTATTCGGCTGAACTTCACTTCTCAGCTTCTTTGCAAGATGAATCTAAGGAATGAAGGTTTGGAGATGAAGTACAGAGAAGATTAGGGAGACTGTTCAGAGCAGCCCCCATAATTTAAGCAAAGCTAATGCAGGAAGTTTGAGGCAATGACCTAAATGTGCTATTCATGAAGATACGGTCTGCTTCAAAGCCAGCCTTCCCAACAACTTTTGGCTTCAAAGATGAATGTAGGAAAGATTGAGGTTTCACTCCCAGTTTCAGGACCACTTTCTATGCAGCCTGAAACTCTTGACAGTAGTTTTGAAGTGGTTTGACATCCTCTCCTCCCTTCCCCCTTTCGTCTCTGATGTCTAAGGTATGTCTTTTTCAGCCTTCAAAGAGCAAAATGACTGCTTTGTTGCAAGGGGCAGAAGCCACTGCTGCATTTCATGGGCAGGCTGAGGTGGGGAGCAGTGGTGGTTAGCGAGGGGAGCTGGCAGGGCGGTGTAGAATCCCCCCAAATCCTCCTGCACATCAGAATCGTCCCCAGACTCCTGGCAAGACATAATTCGTGACATTTTGAAGAGAGCTGGGATGAAAGGATTGCCTGTGTCATGGCTGTACCCCTCAGCCTGCATTTGGTTGGTGTGCTCACGCAATGTGAAGTCATCTTACTGTGCTGCTCACATTTCAAAGGCAACGCGTGGAACACAGCCCACTTTCCTGACAGACAGAGTTAGACTTGCCAGGGGAGAGGTTAGATCATGTCTTTGAGAATTGATATTAAGAGCACACAGTTGCCAAGGAGAAAAAGTAACATGGCTTAAAAGCAAAAATAGAATACCCCACCTCACAAAGATGACAAAAGCAACCTAAAAATAGATTTAAAGACTGGTAAGAAGACTAGAAACTTTATTTTCTTACATTGACTTAGTGCTGTGTAGTATTGGAGGCTCTGGACATCCATGGATTTGATATTTGTGGTTTTGGCTAGCAAAGAATGACATGTAGTAAATTATGCATTTGAAGAGATCAGCATGGAGAAGTGAATGAGCACAACGCAGTCTGGCCATCAGTTTCACCACGGTTGTGTCTTCATCCTTGCAGGGACACTTGGGTCCATTTCCTTCTATAAATGAAACACCCCATTCATACACCCTAGACCAACTGCTTTTGCTGGAGACGTAATTAAAGGAGCTTGGAAAAGTGATGGTTGCAGAGAGTAGCTGTATAAGTGATTGTAATCCTTTATTGATAGAAGAATTAAGAGTATGAAAAGATCACTTAAAACTTGTTTATTTTTTGCCTTTTTAATGGGGCAAATTATATGCACCAATGATATTCCATTTTAGTTTATGGTGGAGTTATTTTGTATCAAATATTTTACTGTGATAATCCTTTTATAAGTTTACCCATATCACTGTATGTTAGTATTCTCATTTTTCAAAGACGCGAACGTGGAAATTAATGTATTCTTTGTTGATGCTGATTTTACGAAATTTAATTTCTGACATATGACTGGGCTAATTTCAGCATGGCAGGAAGAGGCATTAGAGATTTTCTAGTTTATTGGTCTACAGCTGGGGGTAGTATCACTCTGGTAGGTGGCATTTAGGAGTGTGTGTGTGTGTGTGTGTGTGTGTGTGTGTAGTAGATTGTGGTGTATGCTTAATATTGATAAAGACAGAGTGTGTTTCACATTTGGTGGCGAGGGGCAAAAACAGAAGTTCAGGACCATTTGTACAATAAAGAATTGTCCTAACCCAGTGCAAGTTGGGCCTTTCTTGAGAAACACTGGCGGGTTTTTGAAATCCTTTATTTTAGATACGAACATACAGAGAAGGAAGATCATTTAGAGTTGAGAGAGGAGATCAGGGTGAAAGGGGATGTTTTGGAAGGGGGAAAAGAGAGAAAAATTATCAAGATATGCTACTTACACATACTAATTTTCCCAAAGAAACATAACTCATATGTATTGCAAATATACATGAATAAAAAAGATTCTTTTGATTGTGAGTGACAAAAATACTAATTCAAGTTTGCCTGAGCAAACTAGGAAATTTATTTCATAACTCTGGCCTTGGGCACAGCTGCAACCAGAACCCCATCTCTCCTTATCTGTCCGCTCTACCCTCCTCTGAGTAGGTTCTAACCCTAAGTAAGCACTTCCTCTTGGGTGCAAGATGGGTGCTAGTAGCCCCAGCTTTATAAGTCATGACTCCAGTTCCAGTGAAAATACCTGTCCTCTGTGCAACAGTCCCACAGAGTCCTAGGCCTGACTGATATTAGCCCAGGTGGGTTCTGGGACCTTTGGTGATCCAGCCTCTGAGCGCAGATTAACTTTAGCTTGTGACTCATTCCCACCCCTATAGCTGGGGGGAGTGTCGCCCACACAAAACCATAGACAGGAAGGTGAGGCAGGGTGTTTTCCCAAAGGGAGGTCTAGAGAAACGATGCTGTAGAAACAAGAGCAGCATATTTCCACTACAGTAGGCAAGGGAGTTGGGTGACTGGTGCAAATCCTCAGGCATGGTATCATACTGACCTTTTCTTATCTTGCAAACCGGCTGGTATTGTAATGTTCTCTTAGATCTTCCATCAGGCTCAAAAAACATAGGGTCAAAGCCTTGGAAGAAGACCACGGGAGTTATAAAGCACACTCTTTACCAGGCTTTAAAAGCCTGGATTAGAGACTTGTAAACTCAGCAGCTCACACTTCATTCCTGTAGTGAAATGAGTTTGTCAGAGGAAAGCAGAGTCATTTCAACTACATTCACGTTTTTCTTCAAGATCTTTGTATTTCTTCCCCAGACTTATTTGCAAGTTGAAGGGGCTTTGAAAGTTTCATCCACGGGAAGAAGGTTAAACTTGTTAACATTTCATCTTGACAGAAGGTGGCAGAGATAACAGAATGTGAGGAACTAAGAAAAACGTAGGACACTGAGGAACCGACCACCAAAGGTGCATTTCTCGGCTGTAGGAGTGGGCGGTTGTGAGTGAGACCGTGTCTACACGCTGCCTGAGCCTAGGCAGACCGTAGCTGGTGAAGATGAAGCGGATGGAAGAGGGGAGGGCTTCTGTACTCACCGCCGATGTTTCAGCTTCACAGTTCTTTGCAAAATCAGAGTCCGTGGCAGCGCTTGGTTTCTTACACCCAAAATATATACTTTTTACACCACTCCTCAGAGGCTTAGCAGTTTTACCAGGGTGGTGGTGGTGCCTGATCGTAGGTCTCCCTCAGGGTCATTTTTGGATCACTACATAGGTGGAGTCTGAATTGAAATATTAGCTCAAGAACTGGGACCATGAAAATAGAATCCAAATGCTTTGGAGCCAAATCAAGCTTTAGAAACAACCGATTCTCTGAATTTCATCCTCAGCTGTAGACTTTCCCTGGTGGCAGCACTGCAGAGAGAGTCTCTCTCCACATTTTCGCAAACTTTCCCAGCGGTAGAATGTATTTCAGTAGTTTTCAAAACTTTGTGCTTCAAGCAGTAAAACTCTTTCCCACCCCCTCCCCAAGGAAATCTCATCCAGAAAACCCAAAGACAAAAGCAGATCCATGTCTTCAAAACAGGGAGAAAATCTTGAACTTTTTGACTGAGCCTCACCCAAACCTCTAACATACTCACCCAACCAACTCTCACATGGTCTCCTCAGCACTGCGCGAAACCTAAGGCTCTGCAGGATGGGGGGTGGAGCTTTGATTCAGTTCCAGTCTCCTTCTACTCAGTTAGCAGACCTCTTTTCCGGCTGTACTCACTCCCCAGGTGATTGCAACCAAGCCCACAGCTCCAAACTCATCTGCAGATGACTTCCAGATTCGTAGGTCAGTCCCAGTCGCTTCAACTCCAGACAGCTCCGCTGGTGTGTGCCAAAGGCGTCAGAAATGGAGAAAAGCAAAGCCAAGTGCAAGACTCCATGCATCCCCCAAGCCTTGTCCTTTCCATTTCGGTGAACCGGAGTCTGGTGACCCAGTACCGACTGTTTTCTCTCAGTTGAGGACATTGCTAAATGCTGTTGGCTCCTTTGTATTATATTCTGCGTCCACAATGAAGCGCAGCTGCCTCTCTGGGCCAAGTCGCTGTCATCTCTCCCGGCCTCCCAGCTCCATCCTTGCGTTCTTAGTCACGTCACACAGGCTCCAGACCAAGTGTTTTAAATTACAATCAAGTCATATCACCGCTCTGCTCAAGACCTTCCAGTGGATTCTCATTTCTCCAGAGTAGGGTTCAGTGGCATCAGTACAGCTGACAAGGCCCCCACAAGACCAGGCCACTTTCTGATCTTTCAGGTCTCTTCTACCATGTACCTCCTCATTAGACTCCCTCTGGTCGTACTGGCCTCCTGGATTTTCCCAAACAAGCTGAGTATGTCCCTGCCCCAAGGTCTTTATTACCTCATTTTCTTTGGTCTGGAATTCTTTCTCCCCGTTATTCACATGGCTTTTGCCCACATTTCCTTTGGTCTCTGCTCAACGGATATTTCGGGGGGGGGCTTCCCTAAACTCCTTCATCCTATCCCTAGACCTAGGGGGCCTTGTGATAATTTACTTTGTGGAGCTACCACCACCCCTTCATCCACTAATGCTACCAGTTGCTATCTCTCGCTTGCCTAAAAGTTACAATATGAATTTAGGAATATGAATATGAATAGAATTTAGGAAGCCAGAAAGACTCTGGCTTCCCAGTGTCTGTCCAGACAGGCCAGGTAACACCACCTGGAAATGCATAGTAGTTAATACCCTGCAGAGTGGACTTAAATAAATGAGATATGGGATATAGGAAGACATCAAACCTAATTGCTCACCCTTCCTCTCTACAGTGGACTGTGAGCAATGCAGTGGCTTCATATGACCATCTCTGGACGAGACAGAGATGGAGGAACCAGTTGTATTTGCTACAAAATTTTCCATCTTGGCAACACACCCACTGTATGTGCTTTTCCTCCTTTCCTGCCTCATTTCCTCCTTTCCTTCACTTTTATTTCCCTGAAGTCACACCCTGTTCCATAAAATATTAAGCATGAGCTTCTGCCTCAGGGTCTGGTTCCTAGGGAACCCAGTTCGGTGTTAGCCAGTCCCTTTTCTCTCTCTTTGAAAATAGTACTTATAACTATTATCTGTTTGCTTATTTGCGGGGTCTCTCCCTCTTTCCTCTAGAACATGAGCCTTCCCCCGCCCACATAAGAAAAAGCAAAGCTTTCGTTTCATCTACTACTAAAAGCTCAATGATCAGCCCAGTATTTGGCACACAGTAGAAGCATATTAAATATTTGCCGAAGGAATTTCATGCACAAGGAAACTTGTCTTTCCTAATCCTGGAACTTCAGTCAGTATGATCCACTTGTAAGTCATGTAGTCAGTACAAGTGAAGCTCAGGTCTCATTCACTACAGTTGCCTAGACACTCCAGGTTGCCATCTGCTTTTGATTTTGTTTCTTCATCCCTCATCTGTCACCTGGAGTGATGCAGTAGCCTCCCAGGCAGACTTCCCGGAGCCACTTCCCTGCTTTAGACTCCACATATGTATCAGGTCTCAGCACTGTGCTGTTTGAATTTCACTGCACTAACATTTAATTTGAACTCTGTATTGCCTACAAGTTCTACTCAAAACTCAGTGTTATACCTCTCTCTCAGCTGAAGCCCCACCATTCTGGTTTTCTGTCCCTTGAATTTGCCATAGGGGGTTTTCTAGACATTCGTTGGATTGCCCTCTACTTCCAATCTAGTCTCTTTCTTGCCTTCTCACACAGGCCTTTCTTCATATCTCCTTATTGCAAGTAGTTCCTTCCCTCTGTGTTTCTCTCAGCACTTGGCTCATTGCCTTCACTAAACTTATGATGACTTGTTGTTTCATTATTTGTGATTATTTGCGGAGACTGGCTCCATTATCAAACTGTGAGTCTATGAGGGAAAGATCATTCTTGTCTTTCTCATTGTATTCTCAGTGACTTGCAGAGATACTAGCAGGGGTAAATAAATATTCAGCTATTAATCCAACTTCCAAATCTTTGACTTTAGGACTTTTCTCACTTTATCAGAGACACCTGATACGTCACTTTCTCAGAAAGACCTTTGCTAGCCATGCTGCATAACAGTGCATTTCCTCTCTTTGTCCCCTTGAGTTTGGTGGGAAACTTGGTATCCTTCGACTGGACCATGAGAACTATGGGAACAGGGCTTGGCTGTTGCCTCTACTGTCTGCCTTGGGGACCTATTTCACCAGTTCAAGCTTCATTCGAGGCTTCTGTCCCATTCCAGAGGTGATGGGGCCAAACAGATAGGAAGTAACTTACTCGATCCATACAATATGAAGATTTGGGACCAGATGTCTGATTTCCACCTAGTCCAGTGGATTTTTTTTACTCTACCTAGCTAATAATTCTTTATTTTCATTTTAAAGCAAAATGACTTACTTTGGGGTTTTAGGTGGGCACCCCAACTGTTAAAGAGCACATGAGTATTGGAATTCAGAAAAAAATTAATACAAACTTTTGGGTAGAAAGATAAACCTCAAAGCATCAGACATCTACTGAGGATCAAATTTACCCACAGTTTTGAAATTAGAGTATTCAGGGAGCACATGGAGCCCTTGATCAAGGCTCATAAACAGGAGCCAGAAGCTGGATTTGTAAGCTGGCTATGCCTGCCCTTTGGTTTCCAGTAAGGTCTTAGAGTACTGTTTCAGAAAGATATTGGGCTTAGTAACAAACCAGCAACAAGGCTCAATAGGTCCAGAGAATCCCCTAGGCCCACCTCTTACCTCTTTACTTCTTTCCTTCCAATGAAGGAAAGAGAAATCCCTAAATGAGAGAAATGAGAATTAATATATATGAAATAAAGTGCAAAGAATAACCACAATACTGAGTAACTTTCAGTGCTGGTAAAATTTTTGAGTGGGATGCAGATTTGAGGGGGGATTGAAGGGCCAAAAGAAACTGGCAAAGGACAGAAGAGGAGAGAGGAGAGGTGAGGCTACTTTAGGCTTTGGGCAGGAAAGCTGTCCTCAGACTCTCTGAATTGGCACAGTTGATCTACTTTTGGCTTCTGTGTACTAGGAAGGCCTTAAGGTTTAGGTTGTTTTCTCCAATAGCGAGCTTCCATAAAGACGATAGACCAGTAAATAGCAACAAATCAACCTCTCCAGGATTCAGAACCCAGACCCTGGTAAATAACAATCTGAGGAAGAAAAGAAAGAAGAAGGCGGACCCCTGGGAGCTAGGAAGGATCTGAAGGGAAAATTGAAGCCCACAGAAAAAGTGAAGAGACAGACCACAATGCAGAAAAAGAAGGCGGCAAACTGTGCCTTCTCCCTAACTCCTGGCTAATGTCGTATGAGAGGAGCATCAAAGCTACAGAGACACAGTGAGAGCAAGCGACTGCAGAAGCCTCCAGGAAGAAACACACAAGTGGAACGTAGCAGTGGATGCTGTGAGCTACAACAGCTGGCAAGTGACTCCAGTCTCAGTGCCTGCCATGTTCCTGGAGAGAGAGCTCGACTGGAGGCCATTTTCATGAGGGGCCAACTGAACCCTGGACTTGAAGCAGTCATGGGCTGGTTTCATCTCAGGTCTTCCAGAGTTGAAATCCCACAGTGACTGGGTGAGGGACAATTGTAGGAGATGCCCATGGTCAGGGAGCTGACTGAGATCAGGCTGGCAAGAGACACCCAGAGTTTTTTGGCTGAAAAATTTAGGCTCCTACCCCACAAAAGGAGGCCAGGATCAGCCTGAACTTCTGTGGAATTGAAAGCACCTTCAATAGTAAAGGAAGCTAAAGAAAATTTACATGGGTATCTCTACAGCCTCAACCAGAGAGTCACCAACTTAGCTGTGCTACTTCCTCCTACAACTGTCAGGAAGGAGATTCCAGAGATTACATTTCTGCCTCTCTTTTCTGGACCATTTCCCTTCCTGGGATGTTGTCTTAGTTACTTTTCTCTCATTGAGGAGACAAAATGCCTAATGCCCAAAATGAAGGAAGGAGAGGTTTATTTAGCTTACAGTTTGTGGAGGTTTCAGTCCCTACATGGATGGTTCTGAGGCAGAGTGGCACATGGCAGAGGGCAAACCGTTTGTGGCAGCAGAGCACAGCAAAAACAACCAGAGCAAAAGGGAGGAATGGCTGCAAGCAGCCTCTTTCCTTCCCTTCCATTGTTAACAGGGTACCCCCACCCTGGGGGCAGGTGGCTCTCACACAATCTCCATTCCCTTCTCTTCCACAGGCTCAGGATGTGTACAAAGTAAGCACCCTGGCTTCCTGCTGAATCATTCAGCCAAACCTCTAGCCTCCCAAAGTTGACACAATGCATCAACCATAATAGAGGTGAAATGGGGATGGAGGGTGCTTTCCCCCATCATCCGTGTCCTTTCTTTTTACCTCTCTATAAAATTATTTATTTCCATTTGGAGCTGAGTTGAGGGAGAGCAAGTCTTATTAAAACATGCTTAAATCAAGAGATTATAATCTGATAATGGTGAAATTTCAGTACATAAATCAGACTGTGAAGCTTTAAAGATATTTCTATGTTCTCAGAACCACAGAAACCATTTCCTAGACACTGGATCTTCCTTAGGGTAACTTTAGCATACAGCCCCCAAGCATATAGGATACGACTCATGGAGGGGGAATAGGCCACACATCTGAAGTCGTAGGATGCTCTGGTCTCCCCAGTGTATTTGTCTTTTCCCCTGGGTTCAGAACATCATTTTCTACATGCTGCGTGCTATACAGACAGCGTGACTGAGCATCCTGTCATTATGTGTTTTGACTGTATTGTATAGGGCACAATCTGTGCATTCTGTTTTGATTTGCAGGTCTCTCTCGGCCTGTGGTCTATCAAAGCCACAGAGGGGTTACTCATCTGAGTTACTTCCCTGATATTAGGGCTACTGCTCTGGCTGCCACTAGACCTACACAATGATAGAAGAAGGCTTGAAATGATTGGCTGTGAAGCACAAAGGGAAAAACACTTAACATGCAGACTTGATCTGTTTTGGTCAGGGAACCAAAGACAAAAGTTACTGGAGAATACAATGCTCCTGGCCCGCGCGCCTATTGAAATTTTCATCTTCCTTTATTCTCCTAGCTCACTTCCAACTCATTTGTGGCTATTTCTTTGTCGCTATTGCTAGTTCCTCTTCCTCCCCAGACTTGTTAATTGTGAAGAACCATAGGGCTTAGTTCTTGGTCCTCTTCATTTCTCCATATCACTCAGCCCATACTGAGCCTCTCTAGTGTCACGTCTTTAAATACCAATTGTATGATGCTAGGGAAGCTCTGGAGGCCTCTCAGGTATCTTCTACGTGTGTATGTACAGCTTTCTATTAAATAGCTCCTATTAGAGCTCAGACTCAACAGGTACCCACTGAACCCCTGATCTTCTCCTCAAATGTCTCCACCCATGCATGGTCTCCTCTGTCTTGGCTGGTTATAGATCCACTCATCCTATAGCCCAGCCCATATCAGGAAACAAGCCACACCTAATTCCTCCGAAAACAGGCAGGCCGGGCCTACCTTCAAAACGTACCCAGAAGCCTTTTACTATGCCCATTGTTACCACCCTGGTCCAAGGCACCATCATCTCTTGCTTCAGTTACTGTAAAAGCTTCTTGTCCTCTGGCTTCTTCCCCTCTGGTGTGTATCTGATGTGGTGTAAAGAGCACTCCTTTAAGAAAGTAAGTCAAATTGTCACTCCTTCACTCAAACACTTCAGTTGTATTTATTTTCTCAGAATGAATGCCAGTGTCTTCACAGTGGCCTGCTTGGCCCTGTGTGATCTGTCCTCCAACACCACTCTGACTTCATCTTTGAGTAGTGTCTCCCATTGCTCACTCCGAGGTAGCTACAGTGGCCCATCTGCCATTTCTTCATTAAATGTCCCAGGCCTCATCCTAATACAGGAACTTTGCACAACCTAATCCTTCCACCTAGAATAGTTTCCCCAGATAACTCCATGACTAAGTTTTTTATCTTCTTCCAATCATTGCTAAACTCTAATTTTATAGTGAAATCTTTTTGATCCTTCCATTTAAAATTTTTATGTTGATCTCTCAGCGTTCTACACACCGTAGAATTTATTTAATATTTTTCTTTATGTTGCTTGTCTTCTTCTTTCAAACTGTAAGCATTCCAAATGTAGGGATCAGTATTTTGTTCATTTGAGCAGTGGCTGGCGTATAGTGGGCTTGCTACATGAATGAATGAACAGAATAGAATCAGACACAGTCTTACGAGGGGACCCAGATGAAAGGCAGGCAGCGGAGTCCACAGAGCACAAGAGTTTAATTGTGGTCATTTATGGTTGAGAATTAGAGAGACTCTTAAGTTGTAATCAGAGCTGACACTGTAGCCCAGAATGGCCACTCTGAGAATCCTCTGGGGTCAGTTACATTATCATTGATAATAGGGCAATGTCATAAAAAGAAAAATCAGCCATCCTGTTAGTTAGATTTCATGAATAGTAACCCTTCCTCCTTATCCTTTTTCTCTTGTGGGGAGACTGTATCATATTTCATGATGCAAAGAGAAATGGATACTTGGTTATGTTTTTTCTTCTTCATGCAGACAAAAAAAATGGAAGGAAAAGTGAAAAGTTTCAGGGGCAAATGCTTTATTTCTAGCGACGGTGGGAAACGGTGCTATAGTGAGTGAACCAACAGGGAGAAATTGTGTGGTATATCTTATATCCATACATGCTTGGAGTATACACTGACTTTCAAATTCTTTGCATTACTACAGTCATGTCTGTCACTGCCTGTGGGTCAAGACGCAGCAGCAGAAAAGTGAGACTTGGGTATCATTGAAGAGCAGATCATCCGATTGTTTCAGGACCACAGTCTGCAGGAAAGCCCCAACTCTGCTTCATCTTTCTGCTGCTGGTCTCAGGCCCTTAGACTTCATTTTTGGTAACTCTCCCTTGCTAGCACCTCCAGCTTAGTGTTTCAGATAATAGCTTTATCTCATGCATGTGGTGACTGTAATGATTAGGAACATCTCCTTCCACCCTCAAGAGTCCTAACAGGATGATAAATTTTGAAAAGCATGCTATATATAGCACTCAGCTTGTCTCGTGATCTGGACATCTTCTTGATGTTTCTCTGCCACACTCCTCTCTGCTTTCCTCCATGGGTTTTGGCAGTAGTGAAAACTCGGTTGTGTAGAAGTTCACTTAAGAAGTTCAAAGGTTCACCCAAGACAGTTCCAAATATGTAATTAGGCCACTGAATGACAGGGTGGACTCAAAGTTTCCAGTTACCAGCAATAAAAAGTGGTGCTACATGAGAACAGAAGACCGAGCCCACTTGCTGGAATCAGGAACCACATCAGCCGCAGGATGGTGCAGAGGAATTTTGCATCTTATGAAGTGAAGTTTGTAGGGTTTCTTGCTAGTTATGAGGGCAAATCATGTCCTTTCTCTGGGCCTCAATGTCCTTATCTGCAAACTAAATGTATTCAACCTAATGCTCTATAAGTCCTTTTGAGATCTAAGAGCCAATGAAGTTATACAGGACACTGTCTAAGAGCTTTACCTTTCAGGGTAGAACTGAATTCAAATCTTGGCTCTGCAAGGTAAAGCATGTAAATTTTGAGCATGTTATACAACAGTTCAATTTTCTGATGTGTAAAATGGGGTTATGCTCATTTATAGGCTTTTAATAACTGTTGAATGAAATAGCAGCAAAGAAAACATTGTGGGAAGTGTCTGTAACCCAATCACTGGTGAACAATGTTGGGTGCTATGACCTTGCTTGGATTCGTGTGCAATTACTTTTAAAGCATATTATCTCATGCAAAGCTGGCAACCATCGGTGTTCAGTTGAGTTATCATCTTTACCAATGAGGAGAGAAGAGCTTAGAGAAGTCAGGTGATTTCCCTTTGGTCACAGAGGTAGTGTGTGATAGAGACAGGGCCTTGCCAGATGGTATGGGTGGGCACAACAAGTACATCAATCATACTTTTATTGAAGAGATAGAGTTCCACCCACTTACCCAAAGATGCAGGCTTTTTAATCATGGTTATTTACGTAAGGAAATTCTCTAGAGATAATACAAAAGGGTAGGTAGTTGTAAACATTGATAAATTGACCAGGAAAAATAAGACACTTTCTTCTTCTTAGAAATGATTTCATTTGTTCCCACTGTCCTGCCATGTGAAGACTGATCAGATTATGTTAATGCCAGCAGGAGGATCAGATTCTACTTCTCACCAGCCTCTCCAATCATGGTTCTTAGATCTGAGTCTCAACTGTCCACCTCTGAGCGTCACTTTTAAAGTGTTATTGAAATTCTTTCTGTTTTTTGAAAATTTAATATTTATTCCTTTGTGTTCTAGTTCACAAAATAATACAAACTTATTGCAGAAAAGCTGAAAAATATAAAAGTATATAGAGCAGAAAACATTAATCTTAGAGATGACCATTATTAACATTTCCTATATTTCATTCTAGACTCCTTTCTATGAGCATGTGTATCAGTTTTATTTAACAATTATCCTATTCAAGTTTTCTCATATAACCTGCTTTTAAGATTCATTTTAGTATGAGTATTTCTCCAGGTTACTAAAATGTTTTGAAAGCACAGTTTTACAAATATACTTTAGTACAGGTTAATTTTACAGAATACTGAGTTTGATGGAGACATCTTAATACATGCATGTGAAATATTTCTATCATGTCCATTCCCGTACCCTCCCTTATGCTTCCAGAAAGCATAGCTCTTAATGGCTGAATGATAGCTCATTGTATGAATGTATCAAAATCTAACCCACTTCCCACTGTTGATCACTCTTTCCAGTATTTCACTTTTATAAATAATCCTTGAGAAATTTGGCATATAAACTTTTGTCCAAGTCTTTGATTATTTCCTTTTTAACAGCATTTCATAGGTAAGAAGCCATGGGGTGGTGCTTTTCAAGGATTAAACCAGGGTGAGGCAACAAAGCCGCGGAGGGATGCCTTTTGCAAGGCGCCTCAGGCTGCCGGTAGGTGTCATCTTTGCCTCATGATTTACTCCTCATGGTTTTTTTTTTTTTTTAACCTGTTTTTCGCACAATCATTTTGAAAGGTGGGAATAGAATAAATTTGTGAGTCAGTATAGTTCAGCTCCAAATGTTAAATTCTTTCCAAGCAACAGAAAACTGCAGTTATTTTGCTTTCTCTGTTAGGTGGATTTCTGTGCAGCTCAGCAGCATGTTTCCTGCTGACCTTATTTCTGAGAAAAAGCAATCATTCCAGACTCTGGCAAGACTCCATCCTTGCAGGCTCTCTAGGAAAAACACACATGTGAAGAAAAGCTCCTGCTTATTGAATGCTTTTTTTTTTTTAAAGTATCTAGTAACTAAAAATTCATAAGCTTTTTTTTTTTTTTGAAACAGGGTCTCGCTATGTAGTCTACTTGAATTTGTGATTCCGCCTTCGCCTCTCAAGGGCTCAAGGGCTCAAGGGCTGGCATTTGTTAGGCATTTGTAACCACATCTGGTTTTATAACCATTTCAAGAGATAGTTATCATCAATAGTCGTTTCTACATAAGGAAACAGACTCAGACATGCTACCTTCTCAAGGTGCTACAACTAGTTAATGACTAAGGTAGTAGTCAGACCCCCAGGTACATTTATCTTTGGAACCTGTGCTTTTCCTGTTTGTTCAAAATGCAGATGGTAAGGTCCTGCTCTAAGCCAGTTGAACATTTGGGCACAGAGCCTTAGAATCTGCATTTACAACTGCTATTGGGGAGATTGTGTGTGTGTGTGTGTGCGTGTGTGTGTGTGTGTGTGTGTGTGTACTAAATGCACACACTGGTTTTGTCTGTTCTGTGACTTCACCAACCAGAAGTCATATTTAGAGAGTCCGAGTTGACTTTGAGTGGTCTGTCTTCACAGCACTTGTCCTGTCTCCATCTTACGGCCTCAATAAAGTCTGGAAATACTTGAAGACTGCCTTTGGAGATGTCATGTGATACGTTTTGAAACTGAAAGCTTTGTTGCCAGGCAACTGCTCTCCTTTCTTTTGCTGGAGAGATATCCCTTGATGCTCTTCATTCTTTAGCAGAGTGGCAGTGGGGCTTCGGGTCTGGGCCTGCACTTCAGTGTTTGACAAACTTGGGTTGAATTCTAGCTTTGCTTTTTGCCATCTTTCTGGTCCTGAGTACTTAAGTTCTGTCTCAATATCTTTGTTAAAAATGGGTGCAACTACATCTACTTTCTAGGGCTGGGTTCAATGTGTAAGATCTTAACAGTAAACGTATAATGTCTAGCATCTGTCACAAAGAGATATTTAAGAAATTATACAAAAATAACTATTTGGTTAAATAACAGGGAAAATGTTTTAAGGTTAATAAATATGTTTTTTTCCCCTAGCTATTGAAAAACTACTGCTGGGTGTGGTGGTGCACACCTGTAGTACCAGCACTTGGGAGGCTGAAGCAGGAAGACTGTTGCAAGTTCGAGACCAGCCTGGTCTACAAAGTGAGCTCAAGGCCGGCCTGAGCTAGATAGTGAGACCCTGTCTCAAAAAGACAAACCCCCCGGCTTTACTGAGGTCTAGTTATATAATACCGTGAAGTCCACCTATTGCAGTATATGAATGGGAGATTTCTAGCATATGTGTTGAGTTGCACAACCACTGGCTCTATCCAGCTGTAGTTCATTTCCATTGCCCCAAAAGGTTTCCATCTCCTGTTTGCAGTCAGTCATCATATACTGCCACCTGGAAAACTATGGATCTGTTTTTGATCTCTCTGAATGTTCCATTTCTGGACATGTCATGTAAATGAGGTAATAGAACATGCCATTTTTAATGGCTGGCTTCTTTACTAAACAATGTTTTTGAGGCTCATCATATTGCAGTATATAACAGTAGTCCTTTCCTTTTTATTGCTGAGTAACATTCCACTGTATGGGTATACTATTTTTGTTTGTCTGTTCATTAGTTGATCAACATTAGATTGTAGTTTTATTTTTTCTTTGTGGTACTGGGAATCAAACTCATGACCTTGCACTTGCCAGGCAGGTGCTTATTCCACTGAGCTATCTCCCCAGCCCTTTAGTGGTTTTTTTTTTTTTTTTTTTTTTTTTTTCTTGGCAGTGCTGGGGATGGAACTCAGGACATTCACGTGCTAGGCAGGTGCTTATTCCACTGAGCTATCTCCCTAGCCCTGTAGTTTTTGTGTGTTATGAATAGTGCTGTTATGAACATTCAGTCCAAGTATTTGTGTGGGCATGTGTTTTCAGTTCTCTGGGGCATATATACCTAGGAGAATTACTGAGCAATATAGTAAATACATGTAATTTTTTTTGTAAAACTACCAAACTCTTCCCAAAGTAGTTGCATATCTTAGTTACTTTTCTCTTGTTTCTGAGACAAAACACCTGGCACCCGAAGTTAGGGAAAAGTTTAGTTAGCTCGCAGTTTGTGGAGGTCTCAGTCCATATCAGCTGACTCCAAAGCACGGTGGCACGGCAGAGGGGCAACATTTCATGGTGGCAGAAGACAACAGAAGCAATAAGAGCAAAGAACAGGGGAGGACAAGCCTCTTTGCCTCCCCTATATTGTAAACAGGCTGCCCGCCCTAGGGCAGGTGTAGTGCGCACACCGTCTCCATGCCTTCATCTTGCACAGGAGCAGGATGTTTACACAGTGAGGACTCTAGCCCCTTGCTGAGTCACTTAAACTTCTCAAATTGAAACAATGAATCCATTCTTACAACATCCTGGGGCATAAAGAGCTGCCTTAGGGCATGTCCTTTACCCTAGGATGCAGAACTGCTGAGTTACTTAGCTTAAGCTTCTAAACTTCTGAAGTTGACACAATGTATCAACCATTACACTTCATCATTTTAAATTCCCACCAGAAGTATACGAGGGTTCCAATTGATCCACATTGGTGTTAGATTTATTATAATATCTTTTTTATCCTTATAGGTAAAGATCTCTTTGTGATTGTAACTGAAATTTTACTAATAGTGTTGAGTATCTTCATGTGCTTTTCTTTGAAAAATGGTTATTCACTTCTTTTGCCCACTTTTTAATTATGCTATATTTCTATTTATTGTGGAGTTATACAGTTCCTTATTATTTTAAGTATATATTCTAAAGCTGATAAATGATTTGTGAATATTTTCTCCATTCATCAGCTGTCATTTCATGTTATTGATAGCATCCCTCAAAGCTTATAAAATGGAGTTCATTTTTGTTTGTAATTTTAGTACTATAGCTAAGAAGCCATTGCCAAATCCAAAGTGATGAAAATTTACTCCTCTTTTCTTCTAAGAGTTTTACTATTTTGGCCCTGACTATTAAGTCTTTAATGAATTAATTTTTGCATATGGTGTCAATTTGGGAGCTTAGCTTCATTTTTTAATGTGAATATTTAGTTGTCCAGTACTATTTGTTTAAAAGACTTTCTCTACTGAGTTGTCTGGGAACACATGTAGAAGATTAGTTGACTATGATGCAAGGGTTTGTTTTGGGACTGTTTAATTCTGTTCCACTGACCTCATGTCTTTCCCTTTGCTAGTATTATACTGTCATGGTTGTTATAGCTTTGTAGTAAACTTTGAAGTTAGGAGGTATTACATCTGATTTTGTCCTTTTAAAAGAATTTTTGGCTGTTCTGGTTCCCCAAGTGTTCCATATGAATTTTAGGATCAGATTGCAAATTTCTGTGGAAGAGCCTGATGAAATTTTGATTTGAGTAGGTTGAATTTGTACCTCAGTTTGGGGAGTATTATTATTTTACAGTGCTAAGTCTTCTAATCCATGAATATGGAATGTCTTTTGATTTGTGAATGTCTTTTAATTTGTTAGGGCTTCTTACAAATTTTGAGCAATGTCTTGTCATTTTCAATGTTGCTACATTTATCCCTAAGTATTTCATTCTATTTTGATGCCATTTGAAATGAGATTGCTTTCTTGATTCCACATTTTGCATTATTTGCTGCTAGTGTAGACAACTGATTTTTGCAGACCAACCTTGTAACTTTGAAGAACTTGTCCGTGAGTTCTATTTTAGAAATGGATCCATCAGGGTTTTCAAGATATAGTTTTATTTCTTTCCACCCACTATGGATTTTTTTCTTGTCTAATTGCCCTGGCTATAGCCTTCAGCACAATGTTGAAAAGAAGAATCAGCTGCAGACATTTTTCTGCAAATATTAGGGGGAAGGCATTTAGTCTTTCACTGTTAAGTAAATGGTTGGTGGATTTTTCACATATGCTTTTCATAGATTGAGAAAATTACTTTCTAGTCCTAGTTTATGAAACATTTAAAAATGATGGAAAAGTATTTTATGAAATATTTGCTTGAACAGTTTCATACTATTAAATTTTAAAAAATTCTTTTTCGTGTGTGGATTGAACTTAGGGCTTTGTACGTGCTAAGCAATTACTCTACCACTGAGCTATGTCCCCAGCTCCAATATTTTTTATTTTGTTAAGTGCCAAAATTTGGAAATTATATGATTTACAAAAGGAGTTCCCATCTTTAGATCACTCATTTTCCAAATTTCTGTGAAGTAATAAAAAGACTTTATTGAGAGTTATCAAATGATTTAAACTTAACTCTTTCACTTTGCTTGGAAATGGTTGGGAAAATATAAAAATTGCTCATATCAATGAACTTTTACCAGTAAAAAATTTGATAAAATGCTTTAATTATGTTTTTTGTCAAGGTCTTGGCACTGCACACAGAATTCATTCAACATTTGGAAATTGCCTGCCATGTAATTTAAGCAGCAAAGCTAGTCCTAAGTGTAAAAATCATGTAATAAATTTGTTTTGTTTCAGGAAAGTTTGTTTTTATTTTCAAATTAACCGCAACAATGTTAGTATATCTCCCCATGGCAACAATCACTTCGGAAGGAATAATCACTAAATATGAGTTGATTGCACTTAATGTGAACAATAATTTTTTAAAATGTGAGTTTAATGTCGTAGATTCAATAATATTTACAATTTAATTGCAACTGTTGATGCTGTATGAATATCAAGGGTTCAGTTTTTGACAACTTTTATGAATGCATTTATGAATAATAGCATCAAATCAAAATAATGTTTAATACAGGCTATAAAAAGATGGTTGCTGACTCTTTCCTTGGCAGTAGCTCCCTCAGAGAGGTGTTTATGTACAGTTTGAAACTTAAATGCTAATCAATTCAAATGAAAAGTTTGAAAATATATTCCAAATTATATTTCTCAACAGTCTTTGCATACTGTAATCTTACCAGGAATATATTTTTTTATTTTATGGAAAAAAGATAAAACAGAATTTCATAACACAATAATAGGAGAATAACAAGAGTTAATACATTGCATATTATCATCTTCAAAGTAGTTACTCAGAGTAGAGGATATGGGCATAATAAATGCTCCAATCTATATTAGCATGAGCCTTCCTTTTCAGTGAATTAAGAGACACTAATAGGATAGCTAACTTGCATTTTTCTCCCTTTTCCTTTCCTTTCCCCTTTTCCTCACCCTAGTTTCCTTTTCTTCTTAAACAGTTTTTTTTCATTTCACCATATCTCTTGTACATTTTAGATATATAATTTTATTTTTGTTCTAATAAACAAATTATTTACATTATGTGTCAATTAATCTGTGAAGTAGTTTCCTCATCTTCCACAATTTTGCCACAATCCAAGCAATGCTATTAACTCAAGCACCTTATAAAATAAACAAAATTTTGCAATAAGTTCATACATAGGTTCCTGAAAACCTTGCATACCATAAGAGTTACACACTCAAATAGTAGGGCTTATGGGAAAGACAGCTTTGCAGCATAGCCCTCAATACTTAGGCAACTTCGAAGGCAGTACATCTATAAAAACAGTAACTGGTCCTCAGGGAGATAATCTGGACTGTCTACGTGGGGTGGTAAAAGAAATATAAAGATGTATGATTTTTAAAAAGGAAATATTGGCAACTTTGTTATGAAAGCAGGGCTGGCTCAGACATAAATAGAACTTGGATCAGTGGGACTACCACTGGAGTAATGGTGGGCTTTGGTGGCAGTATCACCTTCTCCAAACCAAAACCACAGAAGCCTAGGGGACACTCCTCAGCAGAGAGGATTCTCAAGAGGCATTTGTTGGAAAATGCCTTAAAATATAGCACAGCCAACACCACAACAGAGTTGAGGGATTTTTCTTTTTACTGAAGGTTATAATTTTACTCCCACTATTGTGAGTCCCCTTCCTTAGAAGAAATCCCACATAAGCCAACAAGGCTAACTCATGTTAAGAAAAATTATCTAAGTCTTAGAAATAAGGTAAAGGGAGGGCAGCATATTCTTTTGATACCATACTGGAGCAACTGGCCAGGGATTATTTAATTATCTAGAGGAATGCACTTTCATTTAACTTGCTCATCACTTGATCAAGAGCACAGATTTTGTGATGCTATTTGTTAGTTTATAGATATTTATCCAGTGGAAAAGAAAACGAAAACTCATAAAATTATGGTTTAATAGTCCCAAAGGTCATGAGTAAGTTTGTATCTAATCTAGCAATTTTCTTGTGTAACGTTCTTTTTCAAAATGTTTATAACGCCTAGTTTCTCCAATACTTTTAGAACCAACTTCAGCATTTTGCAAGTTGCTTTTCCAGCACATGTTCGTTTTATTTTTTCTGAGTCGCGTTTTCACATTCTTTGAAGAGGACACTGCAGTTTGACACCCTGAAGTCGGAGAGTGCATGCTGAATCTTTGGGATTTGTTTAGGCTTTGTACGGTGTGTGCTCAGTTGTCAGCTGTGCTTCTGCGTCTGTATTCCTTGATTATTGGTGACAGAGTTTTATACAAGTTTAATGTCCTTTATTTGAAATGCTTGGGACCATATGTATTTTTTTTTGCGACTTTGTAATATTTCCATATACTACTGAGGTATCTGGGGGTGGGATCTTAGTCTAAACATGAAATTCATCTATGTTTCATGTAAAATGTGTACACACAGACTGATGGTAATTGAAAATGTTTTAAATAATTTTGCACATTAAGCAAAGTTTCATTATGTTTATTTTTCCACTGTGGCATCATGTTTCAGATTTCGGATGTTTGGATTAGGAATGTTCCATCTGTTGTGCCTTGTTTATATCAAGCATGCTTATTGTGTATTTCAAATTTTCTTTTTTGTCATTGATGCGTGTTTGCAGTATGTGATACTTACATTTATCTAATGGAGCAGGTACGTGCACTTAAGGTATCATGATTCTTTTTATGCTGCTTCCCCTTCCTACCCACCTCCCTGTGTCTCTCTGTCCCCTGTCCCCGTTTTCATTATTGTTATTTTTTAGTCACATTTGTGACATACAATGATTACATTCATTTTGCGTAGCTGGTACATGTACAAGACCCATCTTAACTTCCTTTCCTTCCTTTTCCTTCTTCTCCTCCTTCCCTGCCCCCACCCTCAGCCCCTGGGGCCCCTTTCCACTGCAAAAGGTCTGATTCCGTTTCCTTCTATGTCTTCTTTGTTTTCCATAGCTCTCCTGCTTTTGTGTGTGTACACTCAGCTTGTTAGTTACTGAGAGAGATGCATGGTGCATTAACTTCTCTTTTAACTTACATCAATTTTTATTTCCTATTTCTTTTACCCTTTCAGCACTATTTTTCTCTTTATATTTGAGATATGCCTTCAGTAAAAAGCATACAGAGAAAGAGTTTTTGTTTTTGCCGGCAATTTGAGGATTTTTGTCTTTCAATCAAGGTGTTGGTATTAATGGTGATAACTTCACTGTTTGATGTTATTTCTCCCATCCAGTTTTGTGTCTTTTATTTCTCTGTTATTCATTTATCTTCCTCTCCTTTTTTTTTGGTGGTACTGGGGATCGAACTCAGGACCCTGCGCTTGCTAGGCAAGCACTTATTCCACTGAGCTATATCCCCAGCCCCTCCTTTTTGTTTTGAATCAAGTATTCCCATTTTCACCCTTTCTCCTGTGTTAGGAAATTATTGACTTTTTTTAACACTTTATTAATTGATAAAAAACTTTCAATTTGCATATTATTATTTACGTGCTATTTTTGTTGACCTTAGTTTTTAAAACACTAGTTTAGTTTTAGTTTTCCTGAGTTTTAAAAACACTTGTGGCTGGGGACGTACCTTACCAGCACAAGCATCTGCCAGGCAAGTGTAAGGTCCTGAGTTTGATTCCTGGTACAAAGAAAGTTTTAAAAAAGTTTTTTAAAAACTCAATAAATTTAATGTTATTTTTAGTATACTAAGTCAGTTTGTTTAGATTTTATTAGTTGTATAAAAATTTCTTTCCTCACTACTTTTTCTTGTATCTCTGGCTTCCTGGAGTCATTATTTTCTTCTTTAGAAGCACAACCTTCAGAAATTTCTTTAGTTTTGTTGGTAGAAAACTGATTTGCCTGAAAAAAATTTTTGTAGTTTTTGATAGTTTTTTAAAATAGTTTTTTATATTTTTCCTGGATATAAATACCTGGATTAACAGTTATTTTCTTTCAACTTTTGAAAATATATTCTATTGTCTTCCAGCTTCCATTGTCACAGATTCCCTTGAGAAACACGTCCATTTCTTTGTCAGTAGTGTGTCTGATTTGAATATCTCAGCTGAGCTCAGTGGCTGGTGCCTGTTACCTGAGCACTCGGGAAGCTGAATGGCTGAACTGAAAGTTTGAGGCCAACCTGGGCTACATAGTGCGTTCAAGGAATGGACTACATAGTAAAAACAGACAGACAAACAAAATCTTTTCTTTTTCTTTGATTTTTTTCTATGATTTCACTACAGTATACTTAAGTGTGGATTTTGTTTAATGAATTTAAATAATACTAATGCATTTAATTTCATTCATTTCTTTTTTGCTAAGCATGTTTTCAGTCGTTTGAACAATTCTCAGCAAATATTTTATGAATTTTTAAATGAATTCTCTATTTCCCTCCTCACTTTTCCACCCTGCTATCTAAAGTGTGGTCTGTGAACTAGTAATAATTTACTCGATCTACAATTTGTTAGAAATGCCGTACCTCAGATCTTATCTCAGACTACTAAATTAGTATCTTCACTTCAACAATACATCCAGTAAATTCTATAAACATTAAATTTTGACAAGCACTGTCAGACCTTCTTATGCTAGCCTTTGTATTTCTTATATTTTCCATCTTTTTTCTGAGATTCATTATGTATGAATTCTTTAGATTTTTTAGTACATGACTGTTCTTGCTAGCTTGTGTTTAATCTGATGTGCTCATGTTTAATCATGAATCTCCAGTTTGGACTATATTTTTAATTTTTAAAAATTGAAATTTTGATTTGCAAGCCTGCTTGTACTATTTTTTTCACTTTATCATAATTTCAAACTTCCACACATGTACATTCCAAAAACATTTTAAAACTTTATATTTTATATCTGATAATTCCAACACCTATGTCAATTCTAGTTATGATTAAAGTTTTATATGTTAATATATAAGTTTTATTAATTAATTCTCAGTCACATTGGCTTTTGTTCATATTGTTTTCCTCATTTCCCTTTAATCTTATTTTTAAATGATATTCAAGTGTGAGCTCATGTTCTGGAAATTCTTTGAAGACTAGATCATATTGAATTCTTTCAGAGTGAATTTATACTTAGTTCTTCGATGTGATACATGGCATTACCAACCTGGGACTACTTTAAGCTGAATTTTAACATGGAGCTTTTTTTCTCTAGCCATATGTATACTATAAATTCCAGTCCCAGACTCAATGAGTGAATAATTTGTGGACATAAATTCTCAGAGGATATGCTTTTCCCTTTTGATTCATAACTAAGAGTCAAGCTTCTTTATGGTTTATCTCTGTGGAGCTATTGTTTTTTCTTTCTTTGGGCATGTTTTCTTTAGGGTCCAGGTCTTAACAGCAGTTTTTCATCTGGTATCTCACCTTCCTCAGGATGTCAACTTTGTTGCTTGTGACTCATCGAAACCCAAGTTCCAGGCTAACAGAGATCAGTTTTTTCCCTGGAGGCATCTGTCAGCCTTAGTGTTAAGTTATCTTGCTGGATTTTTATTTTAAATAACTTTTGACCATGAATGATTTTCGTTACTCTCTTGCCAACTCAGCTGCTAAGCATTACTAAGTATCCTTTATGAGAAAAGGTTTCCATAATGCTTAGGCAGTTATATTGCCATAAAGAGAAGTTTTGGGGAGCTTAAAATTTTTTTTAACACACCAAGGAAAAGGAATATGATTGTAGACTTGAATACCTTTGGAATTTTTCTTTAAGACTTGAATTTATAAGGAGACTTTAATTTCTTTCTAGGAACTTTATAGAGAGTGAGTTTAAATTTATATATAGGATATATAGTGTGTTATCACTGGAATGTTTTTGTGATGTTATTTTTGCTTTTTCCAGAACCGATGAGATTTTGGGTAGTGTAAATTGACTAACTTGTAGTAGAAAATAGAACAAATAGTGAATTTGAATAGGAAGATAGAACAGGTAGTGGTTGAAGAATGCTGTTGGGGTAGATTTAATAGATAAACTCTTAAGGCCTCTTCTAGAGGCTTCTGGGAGCAAAACTGTCACTATTCAGCATAGCACTTATTAGCAATAGAGATGCTAACGTGCTCTCCTTTTGCTTTATTTCTTTGTCTCTCTCGCTACATTCTCAACTCTAGCAGAGGAGCCAGCAGGGTTTACAGTATTCAGTCCTTTCAAACACCAACAATGAACACCTGAGGCTATGAAGGACAAAAGAGTGAGAATGGAAAAACTTATTGTTTACTGCCCTTTCCCCTTAATCTGACTTGCCAAGTGACAAAGACTTAATGGAATAGCTAAGATTATTTAAAAGGAAAATTGATGTCATTTCTCCTACCAGGTGGAATGAGAAGGTCTTCATTACTTGCAATATAGAAGTGAATCTCACTGGAGTTTGATGGCCTTGCCTGAAATCTTGTTTCAGGCACCTTTTCCTTCCATGCCTCCAGACAAGTTACTTGTCGTAGTGACAGTACAGTGTGGGTAGTTATTACACTTATTGCTTGTACCTGGGAAATAAGGGTGATATAATATCTGTAAGGGATTTATTCAGCATTCAATAAATAAGAGTTGCGATAAAGACTTCTACAATTCTTGCACATCAACTGTCATCATGTTAGGTCCCTAGTCAATGGTTTTATTGGTATCTTGAAAAGACCCATTCCAAATCGAAAAAGATGGGCAAACAGGCATTTTTACATAGGGTTAGTGCTGCATATTCCAAACATATGAACTTTCATATTCCAAATATGAACTTTCTATGTGTGCATGTGGATTAAGAAACGACTCAGCCTTGAGGTGCATCCATTTGCTTAGAAATATCTCAAATTTATCCTTCTTTATGGTAGAGTAGTACTCCATTATATTAAAAAAAAGCCATATCTTCTTTATCCATTCATTTGTTGATGGACATTTGGGCTGTTTCCAAGATTTAGCTATTACACACTGTGCTGCTATAAACTTTGGTGTGCACGTGTTATGGTTTGTGTCTCATGCAGTCATGGGGCGGGCTGCTAGGATTTGTGATTGATCCCTGCTCTAATGGGATTATGGGTGTGAGTGCTACACCTGCCCTGGGGCAGGTAGTTTGCATACAATGTAAGGGAGGGAAAGAGGCTGCTTGCCGCCATTCCTCCCTTTGTGCTTGTTTTTGCTGTGTTCTGCTGCCATGAATGCTTGCCCTCTGCCATGTGCCACTCTGCCTTGGAACCAGTTCCGTATGGACTGAAACCTCGACAAACTGTAAGCTAAATAAACCATCAGGCATATTGTCCCATCAAGGAGAGAAAACTATAAACTTTGGTGTGCATGTATTGCTGTGGTATGATGCTTATAATTTAATTCTTTTGGGAAGATACCAAGAAGGGGGCTAGGGTCAAACGGAACCCATAGTTTTAGTTTTTTGAGGAATTTCCATACCAGTTTCCAGTGTTCATGTGTGTAGACTGCAAAATGACCTTAAGCCAGTCCCATAGGATTTGTGTTGTATTTGCCAAATTATATTTACCCTCTGTTTTTATGTAGAGATTAAGAAATGTATCAACACTCCTGACTCACTCCTCCTGTCTCAACTCAGGCTGTCTAACATCAGAGACTTATCTATTATGCTGTATTTTCCTTCAATATGTGAATGTTTTACTATATTTCTATTTGTGAAGATCCATACAGTTCTGAAAATTCAGGTTTGTTCTTCTTCAGTATATCACTGGCTGAAACTATTTATGATCTATTGATGAGAGCTCTGTTTTGTCTGTTCCTATAGTTTGGAAATGTTCTAACATGTGCAACAGGGAGGAGAGATTTTGCACAAGACAGAGAAGAGGAACTGGTCTTGAAAAGGATTCCTGATGGTGAAGATCTATGACACTTTTTGAATACCCATAAGCTTATTCTGGATTTGACTCTTCACCTATATTGTATTCAGTGTAACACAGACTTAGGGTCTCTAAAGTTCTTAAAGTGCTCTGTGTGGAAACAAAATAAGTAATATAGTGCTTGTATTTAGTTTTAGTTTCAATCATTGCAATTTCTAAGTATAGTGTATTTTAATGTATGATATGCATATATGTTTTATAAATATATTGTAAGAACATTCACTTTTTGCTGATGGGAAAATAAAACATTTTGGAGATTCCTGGTAGAGGTTATATTTCCAGATTTAAATACTACTAGCTTCAGTATATTGTTAATAAATGCAAAAACTAATCCTTAGCAGTAAAGTTTTCCAAAGTTTATGTATCACTTATATCCAACAATAGGTGAAGTTCTATTATTTAAATATTTTAGTTTTATATTTTGTAAAATCATGACTAGAACATATCTAAGTTGTATGCTGGAAATATTGAATAAGACACAAGTAGAAATGAGATAGGATTAACTCTCTTCAGAAACATTGGTCACTGTTGAATTTCTAAGGCCAAATTATAGCATGTGGCTTGTTAAGACTTGGTCTCTCCAATAGGTATCCCAACATGGGATGACACGTGTTTCTAAGTGGTTTGAACAGAACTTTCACATGTGCCATCCTCTAATTCAGAAACAGGCTTTCCTTTCTAAGACTTCCTTGGTTCGTAAAATACAAAAGAGGGCTTCTCAGAGGCAGGTTTTAAGTGGGGAAGTAAGACCCCAAGGCAGACTAGAGGTGACACCCTGTGGAGAGAAAAGGCAAAAATTAGGATTGAGAGGAAATCTAGTTACGAAAGAAAAAAAACAAAACCTGAAGTTCAGCTTTGCCTTTCTCCCTCTGAAATGGAACTGATAGATGTGAAAGAATTCGAGATAGCCTTTGGATTGGTTTCCCAGGACTGCTGTAATGACGAATGGCAAACCACCGCTTAACACAACATTTGTTCTCTTACAGTTCTGGAGGCTGAAAGTCCAAAACTAAAGGGTTGGCAGAGCTATGCTTCCCTGAACACAGAGGGAGTTGTGCTTGCTTGCTTCTCACAGATTGGTAGTCCTTGCTGCTCGTTGGCTTACAATGACATGGCAAGTGAGTTCATTGAGAACAGTATTCACAGGAGACCAAATGAACAGGAACAAGCAAAGCTTTATTGAGCTGGCTGACTGACAGTCTCTAACCAGGATCCAGAGAGGACGTCTACCCCGATCTGGGTCTCATCTTTAGTTTAAGTACATTTTATGCTTCTATAGTAACCATCACCTAATTTTGGGGAATCTTACAAGAATGTAGAAAGTTTATCACAGAGTTTAGTTTTCCCACCAGGTTGGACAGCCAAATTCCAAATGACCATTGCCATTTAAGTTTTAGCCCACTTCCCAATCTGTCCTGTTTGTTTTGTTCCCATTTTATGACTACTCTGTTTTAAGTGAATTGATAACTAACCAAGGGGAATAGGGTGAAAAGTGGAGGTTTAATACAGTTTAAGTCAACTTTAACTGACTTTTCTCAATACAGAGTTAAAAACAGAAAATGGAGTCTCTCCTGCCCTGTGAACAACTGTGCACTAATCCCTACAACTGGTTTCCCGAGGCCAACTTCCTTGTGTCTCTGCTCAAATTTCTGTCTTTTTATAAGTAGCTGCTCATTTTAGGTTGGAGCCCACCCTTCTCCAATATGACATCATTGTAACTAATTATAGCAACAATAACCCTTCATCGTATAAAGACACATAATGGCCAAATAAGAACACACTTTGAAGTAACAGGAGTTAAGAATTCCACATCATTTGAAAACACAATTCAACCCATAGCACCTGCTGAATGTTCTGAAATTTGTTAGGAGAGAGATGGAGTGATCTAGCAGTGATCTTGTGGATTTCAGCATTGTGAGTGAGAGCCAAGAGAATGGAATGGGGATGATTTACTTAGGCATTCTAAGTCAAAGGGAGAACTTGAAGACCTAGAAAAGTATTGGGAGGTAGCAGGGAAAACAAGACTTACCAACATCTTATATTAACTTATATGTAAATAGTGTTTACTGAGTGTTTTGTTGATTAACTTTGCAGAATAGATAATTAAGTGAAGCAATTGCTGTTCCTGAATGTCCTCTATATACACACTAGGTCTACACGGCTACTGCCAGTTTGTTTGCCAGTTTGTGTTTGCTCTATTTTTATTAATGCCATTGCATTTAAACATCGTAGATACCACCCATGGGATAGTGACATAGCTCTAAGTAGTGAGAAAGGGAAGTCAGCTAGACAAGCTTTCAAAAACTTTGGTAGTAAAAGTAGTTTAAGGGGAGAGCAAAACGAAGAAAATACATTTTATTGTACTTCATTTTAGTTTTAAATCTAGATATGATTTGAGTGTGTTTATTGTCAAACAGGAAAAGTCAGGAGAATTTGGCTGTAGGCAGGAGATCTTGGGATCAGGCACATTTGTGTTGAGTTCACATTGGAAAGGAGCTAAGTATTCTTACTGGGAAATTATTGTATTCCGGGCCTGCTTTTTCTCACAAGTGTCCTCTGGGATCTGAATCAGGATAGCTGGGTTGAGTTCCTTAACTCATGGATACTCCTTTATTTTGGAATGCGTCCTGGACATTTGGCAGAGAAAGACGTAGCTGTTTTGCCCTGGTAGTAGTTGGGCACATCTATATATACCATTGCCAGAGGCAATGGGCCATTCTTGATTTTCTCATTTATTTTTCCTATCTGTTAGCAGCCAACTAATCTAGTTTCCAGTGGCAATAAAAACCCATCGACATGCTTTAATAATTTTTTACCAGTATAATTTTATCTAAGATCTCTGTGCTTCTGTGTTCATATAATTTATTTTAAAATTGCACATGAAAAAGGGTAAGAGTGAAAGCCAGAGATGTTAGGACTTACAATAAGGTGCTTGTATCCTAGAAGCATCTTAAGCTTAATACAGTGACCTAAGTTAAACAACTGTTATCATGAAAGCATGTTGTTGAATGTCCCCTATCCTTATTATAGCACACATTGAATTTGGTAAGGACCGTGATATCCATTAATCGGAATGAGAGGTTATATATCTAAGGCTTTTGAGATTGCAATATTGGTGAGGTTCGGCTCTTCCTTACAGGAAAGGTTCTGAAATTCTTGACCCTTCTTGCAGTTTAGTCGCTAAATGCCAAGGATAAGATGAATCAGATATGGTCTTTTACCTTGCAAAGCTCACAGTCAAATGGGGTCCGTAAATGTGGTGACTAATGCTGCATACAGGAATCTAAGAAGATATAAAACAGATGACCTTCATATTGGAGAGAAGAGAGAAGTAGTACTTGAAGTCGATGCAGAAATAAAAGTGAAGAAGGGGCAGCAGGCCACCGTATTAGCTTTCCTAGTTGCCTGGAACACAAGAGTCGACACCCACAATTTAAAGGAAAGGAAGATTAAATTGACTCACAGTTTTGGGGGATTTAGTCTGTGATTCCTTGGTTCCAAGGCAGAAATGACATAGGAAAGGAGCGGGGTAGAGGAAGGCTGTGCAACCCATGGAAGCCAAGGGGCAGAGACAGGAGATGAGTAGGAAGGGATATACACGCCCCAGGAGAACACTCTCAGTGATACACCACTCCCAACCAGGCCCTGCTTCCTAACAGTGCAGTTAGCTATTAGCCCATCAATGGATCAGCCACTGCTGAGTATAAAATCCCCAATGAGCCAATCACCTTCCAAAAGCCTCACCTCATAAGACTTTTGGGGGCTATGTTAGATCTAACTTCTAAGACTCAAGACAAACTGTTGGCTGTGAATGCCTGTTACAAAAGTTACATATCCCCAATATATAATGATACAGGACAGACATTATCATTCCACAATATTGGAATAGGGAAATAGAAATTTGACTAAAGCAAAACTGAAACCTAGAAGAGCACAGAGTAAATCGTAAGCTCCAGGTCTAGCACTTAGGGCGGGTTGTGATAAGATATGAGCCCCAAATTACTTAGGAAGTCCTGCCCTTGTGACCTTATTGATTGTGGCACACACAGCCTCTGTCTTGGGCTGGCTGCACTTGCTGCCTGTGGTTTTCTTTAGTAGACGTCCCACATTTCTGGCATCTCCAACTTTCTTGGCTCTCCCCTGCACCTTTGGCTTTACTCTCACAACTGGAAGCATCACCTTCTCAGGGACTCCTTTCAGGGACTGTCATCCTGTCACACACTTTTTTTCCTGGCCTCCTAGATGCCCTTTTGGAATCTCAATGGAAGCCTCTGTCACTCTGTTATAGCTTGCATCTAAATGTCCCGCCAACCCTTATGTGCTCATAGGTGGGGCTTTTGAGGTGGCTGGCTCTAAGGCATGTGAATATGGATTAAAGGTGTGTAATAACTAAATTAGTCTACTGATTTGTTTAGCATAGTTCTGGTTATGGATAATGGGAAGCTCCACCCTGGGTGTGGGTGCACCAACCAATAGAGTTATAGCATGGATGGAATATAAGGGGAAAAGAAGGAAGGCAGGCTCAGTGCTTACTGCCCTTTTGTCTCCAGTCTGCCCTGCCATGGACTGTTTCTCCTCTGCCAGCCTCTCCGCCATACTGTCCTGCCTTCCAGCCAGCAGATGGTGGACTGAAACCTGTGCAAAATGTGACCTGAAATAATTCTTTCTTCCTTTAACTTGTGGGTGCCAGGTATTGCGTTCCAGTGATGAGAAAAATAACTAAGACAATCCCCAAACTCTTGCATTCTGTATAAAGAACCAAAAATAGAAGTTTTAGGACAAAAAGGAAGAGAAGCAGGGGTATAAGCTCAACAGGACAGGTTTATTTCAGAACCATCCTGAGAGGGACCACTAGAGCACTAGACACCTGACCAGTAACTTTAGTATGGGCTGCAAGGTTTTTTGTAGGATCATGAACATAAAGAAAGAGGAGCTCTGGACAAGAAAAACAGCAATGAGACTTTGGGGGAAGAGTTAAGTACAAAGGAGTTGTGGCTATCCATTTGAGACCAGGTTTGAACCCTTGGTATAAAGGGTTGCATATTGCTTGTCAAGAGCAGGGCTGAATAATGATTAGGAATTCTAGGGTGTAGCTGGTTCACACTATGATTAATGGGTCATACTGACCCACGACTATACATCTACAGAGGATGTAAAAGCATAGCAGGGGGAAGGGAGTTAAACTGGTCTCTACTTAGACCAGGATAATCGTGGTCAGATTCCTTCAACAAAGATGATGCAAATTCTGCTACCATGTCAAACTGTAGCCTGTCCCTTTCGGATTATTGCTGCAGAATCTCTGAGTGCCTGGATGACTGAACTCAGGGAAACACTTCCGTAAATGGCTCTGAATAAGCAGGGGTTCACTTCCTAAAGCAAAGTCTTTTGAAGGAGTTTATCATTTAACATCATTGAGGCTGTGATGGCTGAGGTCTGATAATTTCCTAAGATGCCCACAAGGCATCTTTTTAATTGTCTTAATGCAAAATGCTTAGTTCCTTTTAAAAATGCTAATCTTTTTAGCAGCAATGCTCTCTTTTGTCCCAGATTTACATGTACCTTTTGTGCAAAATTTTCACATCTTTTAGTTCTAGTTTTGCTCCCAGTTCTCACTATAGATAGGGTAAAAACCCACAAATACCCATGCCACAACCTGAATGTTGGGTAGTCTTGAAATTTCCTCTAGCAGGTTAATTAGCCCATCACCCTTAAATTCAGCCTCACACAAAATCTCAGGGCATGGGCAAAGTGAAGATAAGTTCTTTACCAGAATCTAACACTCATGGCTTTTAGGCCAGTTTCTAATACAGTCCTCATTTTTGAGTGAAACCTCCTGAGCCTGGCCTTTACTGTCTGCATTCCTATCAGCATTCTGGCCTTTTGAGCTCTGACCAGCATCTCTCATCAATCTGCTTACAGCATTCTCAGGTGTATTTTACATGCTTCTACAAGAACCCTAGCTGATGTCTCTAAACCTTTCTAAACTCCTCCTGAAGATCTGTTCTAAAGGCTTCTAAACTACATGGTCAGGGACATTCATAGCAATAACTCCAATTCTCTGGTGCCAAAATCTGTATTAATCTGCTATCCTATTTCTGTGACAGAAAACAACATTCACAATTTATAGGAGAGTTTTACTTTGGCTCACAGTTTTGGGTGATTCAGTCCATGGCAGAAGGCATGGCAGAGGAATATTGCTCAATCTGATAACAGAATGCAGAGATAAAAGGGAAAAGCCAGGAAGGGAGATATATCTTCCAAAGGCACACCCCCAGTAACACTACTCTTCTAATTAGGCTTCACCTTCTAACAGCATATTTAACTATGAACTCACCAACAGATCAGTCCACTGATGGGTATAGTTTCCCCCCAATCCAATCACTTTCCAAAAGGCTTATCTTTGTGGGGGCCTTTAAACCTAAACCATAGCAGCCACTTAAGGAGATGGAGAATCTTGTTTGTGTGTAAATGTAGGTGTTTACAGTCCAATAGAAAAACGGTTGGCATATGGGCTGCTTTGGTGCTTCTGGCACTTGGATTTATGGGCAGGAATGATAGGGTATCGGGAGGAAATGGAGCTAGAAAGGGTGGGAAATGGGGTAGGTTTAGAAAAGATTTTATGTATATTGCTAAGTTGTTTGGACACTATCTTATCATTAAAAATTGAAGGTACTAAAAAGTTGAAGGTAGTAAAAAAAAACCCCTTTAGTTGGTGCTAAGAAAGAGATTGGAAATAGTAATTATAGTCTGCCAGCCTCTTACTTAGTAGGCCAATATCTAGCCAAGTCCTCAGTCTGATAGAGTTAGCTCCCATCTCGGTGTACTGAAGCTTCATATCCTGTGTGATTTTTGTTTTGGGATTTTCTGCTATATCTTAGCTCTTTTTCTATTTATTGGATGACAATCATTGCTTCAGAGAAGGGATGGCATTGGACAAGGTGGACTTTAAATGTTGGCTTTCAGTTTCAAAAACTAAGGACTGGGACTTAAGTGATAGATTGGGGGAGAATGTGCTCTCTCAGAGCTAGTTTTTCTTAATTCTTCTCCACTTCCCACCCATTTTGTCCACTAAATGAAAATTTCCCAAGCTGGGAGAAAGATGTGAAAATTGGAAGAATGAGAATATCAGATTCTATGTAATTCTGGAAGTTGGAAAAATAGAACTCCATATGGATTGAATGGAGCTAAGACAGAAGGGGATGGATATCCTTATCCTTAGGGAAAACCCAGGTTGGTGCAAAGGTCCCAGTTTCCCATATGCAGCCTGATACTTGAGTGGACCTGGCTCTGGGGTCTGGCAGAGGGGGCCTGAGTCAGCTTTCATTTCTTGTAGTCTAGACAGGGGCAGTTGCAGACAAATATTTTACGTGCTTCTACGAGAACCATAGAAGTAATAGAAGAGCTGGTGCTCTGGAAATGGAGCTTGTAGCTGGATGGGAGGATGACGGTCTAAGAGCGATCTACAAAGCTATCTGAAGTTGACTAACACAAATTAGGTGTCTTCTCTTATCATAGAAAAACAGAATTTTTAGATGATATTTTGGTTAAGTTCCTAAGATGGAAAAACAGGTAATGAAGCAAAAAGGCATTAGACCTAACTCTATAAAACATTCTGCAGTTGAGCATGGGATCCTGCCATCCCTTCTGAGCAGCCATCATAATGGATGGACCAGATTGTCAAAGAGACATTTGTGGAGTAGGAGAGTTTGTTGGAGAGAGGGCTGTAGAACTAACGAGTGCCCCGTGGCTTTCCCGTCCTCTCACACATCTGGTCCTCCCAGTCCCAATCCATGTGACTCTAACAGACACACTCCAGCGACAGAGAACCTATGAGAAAGCAGGACTGACACCTCATCCCTAGGTGAATTTCTCTTAGGCAGGGATTCAGTACTCTTTACCTGGCTGCTCCTTAATCTGAAAGAGAATGAACTGAAAAAAACTGTAGGGTGAGTCACTGCGGAGGGGATGTGGAAAGATGCAGAACTGTGCCTGGCTCCTTCTCTCTCTCAGCTTTCTGACTTGCACGGGTGAACAGCCTTCCTCTACCAGGTGCTTCCGCCCTGTTTGCCTCTGGACCAGCCAGCCGTGGGTTAAATTGACTAAAATTATGAGTCAAAATAACCTTCACCACCTCCAAGTTTCAGGTGTTGGTTTTTGCCCCAGTAACTGGAAAGTGACTCATTCACTACTCTTCACTGAGGTTTCTTCAATCTCCTGCAGGCTAAATGGATGTTGAGCTTGAGTTTATGTATTTGTAGGAATTACTCACTCAAATGGGACTGATGCAGGCCAGAGGGTTCTAGGGTTTGAAGCAAGACTAAGGTGGGACCAAGAGAGGTTGTGCTGGGGAGCATCTTACATGTTAGGAAGCTACGCTAGGGGCTGGGGGTATAGCTCAGTGGCATAAGCACTTGCCTGGCAAGCGCAAAGTCCTGAGTTCGATCCCTGGTACCGGAAAAAAATAAAAATAAAAAAAAAAAAGGAAGCTACACCCCACAGGGGAGGCAGCTTGCAAGCATCTACTTCCAGGAAAGTACAACCAATCAAAGTAGCCAACAGATGTAACAACTGCCTACCTCCTCTTTCCCCACAGTGCAGGGGCAGAGGCAGACCCACAGGGGGAAAGGGTGTGATGATGCTCTCTCCTGGAGATGCCCTGAAACACACACTCCTTGGCCAAGGGTTAGGTCTGTGCTGCGGAGAGCGAATAGCCTTGAATGGGATATGAGTGTTGAAGTGTTACACTGAACAGCACTGGACACAACTTTTTGCTGTCTCAACAAGCCCAGAGAGCTAAAGGATGTCAAGATGTTGCTAGGGAAGGGAGATTCATTAGAACATAAGTGAAGGTGGTGAATGGAGAACAAAATTTTATGTTTGTACAAATCTTAAGGTTTGGTTTTCTGGGGAGAGCGAGAGAGAAGAGAGAGAGATAGAGAGAGAGAGAGAGAGACAGACAGACAGACAGACAGACAGACAGAGATCTGTGGAGCACAGGAAGACTTGCAGTTGTGGGGAGCAGCTACAGCGGTGTTTCAGGCTGGACAGCATGGCAATAGCTTAGAGACTCCAGCATGAGGCCAGCTGAAAGCAGGTTCCTGCCCTGCCCTTGCCTCCCTAGTGGACCTTCTACTTACAAACACTGCTTTAGCATGACTTAAATCTTCTAGACATTAGATGAAATACAGGAGGAAAGGTATAAATTGACCAAGACTTGGTTTCTACCACTCAGCACAATAGAAAAGGAGATTTGAGTTCCTTGCAGAGCTGTCAGTCCGGATCACCATTGCCTACTTCTGCTGCTTAGAGACATGGTATTCTTCAGTGGGTCATTGAGATGAATACTTTCCATTCAAATAGCCACTGAAGATTTATTAAATCTGTCTACTTCCTTTTCCTTCAAGTCATTAGTCTTGCTAATTCAGCAAGGGGTTTAAAACCCAACAAATTTTACTTTCATATTTTCTAATATGAAGTTAATATATTACAATTGGGGAAATTTTTCTAAATTGAAAACACATAAAGAAAAATTACCCTAAGTATTGCTACCCAGAGACAAACCACAGTTCATAACCTGGTGTATTTCTTGCCAGATAGATTGTTTTCTTTGTAGAGCTAGCATAGTTGTGATTACACTGTCTATGCAAGTTCCCCCCACCCCTATTTTTAAAGCTTTGGTATAGCATAAACACTTTACATGTTATAACAAATGTTAAAATAATTATTTCAATGAGTGCATTGTATTCCATCATTTGAGCTTGTGGTCATTTACATGACCACTAACATATCGTTGCAACCAAGGTCATCTTGTACGGTGAGACTGACAAGGTCATCTTGTACGGTGTGGACAGGGTCGTTACAGAGCTTGAAGGAACTATAAAAATCTGTGTCTAGAGACAGAGCAAGTGGATATACCAGTTGCAAGGGGCTCCCTTGTTGAAGTTAGTTCCCAATTCTTTAGAGTTAATGTCTCACCAGGGTTTGATCATTTGTGGGAATGGAATATATTAACTGAGGGGTGTTGTATGCCTGATTTGGGGCCAGGTACTTACATGACCATTCCTGTACATTCCTTAGACACTTTACAAAGTGGGTAGTATTTCCATTTGAGGAATTTGAGGCTTAGAAATAAAGACTTATTAGCCCTTAACATAAATGTTTAAGGCCAGAAGGTTTGGAGATCTTTTTCAGCTTTTGGAATATTTTCACATGCATAACTAGGTATCTTGGGAATTAGACCCAAGCTGAAACATAAAATTCATTTATGTTTCATATATACTTTATATACATAGCCTGAAGGTAATGCTATATATTTTTTAGCATTTTTGTGTTTTGACTGTGACCTATCACATAAGGTCAGGGGTGTAATTTTCTTCTCACTGGCATCATGTCAGCAATCAACAAGTTTTAGAATTTGAAGCATTTTGGGATTTTGGACTCTTGGATTAGGGATGTTCAACCTGTATTCAACAACCTTCCTGAGGTACCTGCCCATGAGTGGCAGAGTCTGGAACCACCCAGGGGTCTGGCTGATTCTAAAGTACAGGTTCTTTGTGTAACATTCACTTTATTGCATTACCTTTGTGTCTGCGGAACACACATAAAATACCAGAGTCCTGGGATTCTGGGAAGATATAAAATAGATCCCCCCTTTTTCTCTGCTTCCTCTTCTTGGGTTTGGGGATGATGTGGCTTAGGACAGAGACAGCAGCTGGAGACTTGCTAGTTGATGATACTTTCTTACAGTTGTTCATGGGTGCTGCTATAGTTTGGACCTGGAATATTCACTAAAGACTCGTTATTAAATTCTTGATTCCAGAGTGGTGCTATTGAAGGGTTGTGGAGAGTTGTTATGGTTTATATCTAGATGGCCACTTAAAGCCTCCTGTGCTCAGAGGTGGGGCTTTGGGGAGGTGACCGGACCATGGGTGTGTGATACACATCTGTGGATTGGCCCACTGGTGAGTTTACAACTAAATGAGATGTTGGGAGGTGAAGCTTGGTTGGAGAAGGCAGATCACTAGGGGCGTGGCCTGGAAGGGGGCGTGGCCTGGAAGGGTCTCTCTCCTTCCCTCTCCCTGTGATTGCTCTCTGCTTCCTGTCAGCATGCCATGAGCTGCTTCCCTCCTGCCATGCTGCCATACCACCCTGCCCCGGGAGCCAGGTGACTGTGGACCGAAACCTCTGCACTGGGAGCCAAAAGACAATCTCTCCTCCCTTAAATCGTGGGTGTGATGTATTTTGTCCCCGATGAGAGAAAGAAATTAAGACAAGACTGTAAATGGTACAGCTTAGTGTGAAGCTTTAGGTTATTAGTCATGTGCCTTGGAAGGGGATGGTAGGATCCCAGCTCCAGCTGTGAGGTGAACTTTTGCAACCAGCTACGAGTGAACAGGCTTCTTTTACCATATCCTGAGGCACTTTGTTATGGTAACGGAAAACTAACACAAGGCCACACAAAACAGTATGTCTGATGGCTCCTGTACTCAGAAGGCTGAGGGTGAGCATTCACGGGCTCTAAATCTCTCTGGTGCCTATTTAGGGAGAATTGGACTTACCATCTTTCCCTTTAACAGGGAAGTGTCTTGGATTGTTGGGCCCAGACCACCCTAGATGTGTGAATGACAGTTTCTCTTTTATTCTAATGAATGCGATTTCAGTCATTTTGAATGATCACCACTAGGAGATGCACAAGATTCAAGGAAGTTACCATGAGCAGCACTTGGTGAATTTGGTCCATGTTTATCTCAGCTTTGCAGGTTTCTTTTGTTCTACAGCCGTTGAAAATTGAAGGGAAAATATCTCAGATATCAGTAGCTCCCCCCAAAGGAAAAAAAGTATGGCTTTGCCTTTTCATCTAGACATGGAAGCAGAAGGATATAACAAACCAGATTCTCTGGGATAAAAAGACATGTGTAGCAGCACGTGATTCTTTTTTGGGAGATGTCAGCATGTTTCATCCTGTGGTAAAGGCTAGTGACGATGCTAATGCAGATGGTTCACCTTTCTTGTGTTTCACTTTGAACCAGGTGCCAGCTGTGTCACACTCATCACATTTAATCACCACGTACCATTGTCTCAAGTCCTTGACACAATCATACTATCGCCCTATTTTACAGAGTTGGAAGCATAGAGAGGTCAAGGATATTATCCTAAGTGACTCATTATTAACTGGCTGAACTGCCACTTAAACTCAAGGCCTCTGAGCCCACAGATACCTGTGTAACCTGGTAACCATTCTGCTTTCTGGTTATGATCCCAAGGTGACAGATAAAGATCCATCCAAAAAGACCAGACCAGTTAAAAGACTTGTCCTGGGTCTCAGCTGTTTAGGCAAGAGGCCTAAACTAGGAGCTCCTTTTCCTGGTCCAGTGTTTCCATCTGTATCTTGCAGGTATAACGTCTGCAGAAGGATGGCAGCAGGAGGAGGAGGAGGGAGGGCTCGCTGGTGGGGCAGATCAGCAGAGCGAACAGTGGGAGGCTGTTGGGTGGCAGACCTGCTCCGTGGGTCCTTGTGGGCTGCAGTCACCTTGACAGCAGCTTGGGCTGTGGGGCTGACTGGTGAATGCCTACATTCTGGGGCAGGTCCAGTAAGCTGAGATGAGATTGCTTAGACAAATACACTCTGTAGCCCCCTTTGAGTCATCTTGGCTTTGGAACTGCCTGGTCAGTGGATGGTAGCAACCCCTTCGGGTAGGGTCCAGGTTCTTTGAGATCCTTTCTGCTATTTTTGCTTAATTTTATCCATAGCAGCCCTGGAATACATAGTTGAGTAATCTTACAGTCTTATTCCTGTGCTTAGATGGCTTTGTGTTTGTTTTCTCTTTCTAGGCTTCTATTCATTCATCACTTGTCTTCAAGAGAGAGGCTCACAGATGCCACTCAGGCAGGCTTTGTGCTGTTCACACTCCGTCTCTCGTCTTTGTGGCAGCTGTGTTTGCTTGGAGACTTCACATTCACAGTGAGCCAGGACTGCACAGCCTGGCATGGCAGTGAGACCTCCCGCTGCTGTGGGTTAAGACTTACCCCCAGGATTCCCCTTCTGTATCGCACAGTGTTGAATCGCCGACAGGGATGGCACATTTCCCTCTCCAGGAAGGGTGAGGGTTAGCTGAAAGTCCCAGGAATCATGGCTGGATACTCTGCGATGGAGGATAGGGTTCTGGGGGTGGGGTTCCTCCCCAGATTTTCTGTCTGAAAGGTGTACAAGGGGTAAGTGAGAAAAACAGGCTCCGAGCTCTCTCTTTCCCTCCCTCCCATATTCCTTCTGTGCCCTCTTTTCTTCTCTCCCTTCCCCTTCCCTCCTCCCCCCTCCTCTCTCTCCTACCCCCCCCCCCCCCGGGCTTGTGCACACCCAGGTGACATTTCAGTTGCAGTTCTGTCTTGATGAAAACATTGGATCAATAGCACAGCCAGAATTAGAATGGAGCTGGGGCTCCACTGGTGTATAAACCACAAAAGGCTAAAAGTCAGAGATCTGGACAGCAAGAACTTTGAAGTTTTAAGACTCTTATTAATTTTAATACTTTATTTTTCAGGAAAAATAGAAAATTCAAATCAATGTTTTGAATAAGACCACGATATAAATAATGAAAGACACAATGTAGAGAAAGATGTTGGGGTGGATTGTCAAGGATGGGAAGAGTGAGACACTTGTGTGGCCACCTATATGGTGTAACCCATGTTATTCCCACAGGCTATTCTTTAGACTTGTGTGGTAAATGCACAATGCTGACCATTTATAGCTTGACGGGGCTTGCTTGTGTGTCTTAAACACTCTCAAGACAAATAAATTGTCCCCGTAGTCCATATTTGGTGCCTGTTTTTTTTTTTTTTCATCTTTGTGTACAGAGCTGAACTGAGCTGGCTGTTTGCTCTTGGTGCAAACATAATGGTTTGATTGTCCCTTATGCCAAGGAGGGAGGCACAGAGCACACCTAGAGCCCTGTGGGAGCCCCAGGAGGGAGGTGGCTATTTGGACGGGTAGTCTGTAGGGGAGACACATTAACGACCCTGCCTGGGGCATTCCAGAGATTATTTAACGATAAAATTGGCCCCAAGTTCTCCACCGGGGCTTGTAAGTTTTGTGCAGCCCATGATGGGGTGAGAATGCAGTTAAACATACATCCTAAAGGCATTTTAGCTCATGAGGAAATGGTAAATCTCCTCAATGATTTGAAAATACCATTCAAAAACTGTGCCAAAATTTTTCTAAACCCAGCTCCTAGGAAGCAGGAAAACAAAATGGGAGTTTAACGTAGGGCTATACTTATCAAAGCAACTGCTGAAGACTAAAAAATTCATCACTAGTATCACTTAAGTAAAGAAAATGCAGTTGTCTGATTGAATTATATATATATACATTTTATCGAATCCAGTCAAACTGATTTATATTGATGTAGCCTAAATATGCCATTGGCCTGAAACTCTTAGTCAGCAAATTGGATGTGAAAGACTTTAATAAAGAAAAAAACACATTCTCCAAATATCAGCTTCCTAACATTAAGACCTCAGTGCGTACTGGGTTTCCAGGTTTGTTGGAAATGGTAACTAATCCAGGTCAAGACTGCTGGTTGCCAAGGGGGTGTCTCTGAGCTTGGGATGTGAAAAGTATGGATAACAGGGCAACAGAGAAGACCAGGAATGTCACCTTCTGACAAGACTACCACACCATCATCTTGTACTAGTGGGTCTTTATATGCAGGCCTAGGGTGTTTTACAGATGTTCTGTCATTAACTAAATAAGGAGGTTCTGGGATGGGAGAAAGGAAGGAAGAAAGGAAAGAAGGAAGGAAGGAAGGAAAGAAAGATGGAAGGAAGGAAGGAAGGAAGGAAGGAAGGAAGGAAGGAAGGTGGGTGTAGGGTCACAGACTCTTGTTTTCTGTTCCTTTTGTCTGATAAGGACAGAAGTGACAGGGAATAGACACTAAGGGCAGCGTGAGAAAGACAGTGTCTTTTGTTCTCCCTGTGATTCTCCCCTCTGTTCGACATGTGCAAAAGCACACATGGGCTGTGAATCCAGAATCCTGGGGCTCTGCAAAAGGAACGATCACTGTAAGAGGGAAGGTTGTGTAGGTCCAGCCAGGGGAGTCGCATGTTAAATCTACACTTGAAGACCCAGCTATTTAAAATCTGGAGATGGCTTTGAAAACAGATTGCACATGAAAGCTAGAGAGGGGATTATGCAAAGGCATTAATGACTTGAATGTAGCTTTGGCAAATGATGAAGCAGGGAAGGGCTTTCCAGTGAAAAGGGGCCCAGAACAGTAAGTGGGGATGTTCATGGAAAGAATGGACTGGAAAAAGGTAAGAGAAGAATGTACAGCACAGAGAATGAACCGTAACTTCAACCCTGGCTTTAGTTAATAATAATGTGTGAATACTGGCTCGTTGGTTCCAACTGATACACTGCACTAATGTAAGAGGCCAGTAATAGGGGAAGCTGGAAAGAGGGTTTAGGAGATATGTGGAAATTCTCTGCGTCCTGCTTAAGTTTTCTGCAAACCTAAAATTTCCTTACCTCACTCCAATAAATAAAGTTAAAAGAAAGAGGTGACAGGAAAAATGTGGTAAAGCTAAGACAAGAGTTGTAGCACTAGAGCTAATAATTGAAGCTATAGTTGAGTTGAAGGTAGAAAGAAAAGGGTAGAAATCACCTTCAAAAATGCAAATTAAAACAACAGTGAGAGTCCATCTCACCTCCAGAAAGAATGGATCTCATTAAGAAATCAACCCATAGCAATGCTGGAGGGGCTGTGGGGAGAAAGGAACTCTTTTCCACATTGGTGAGAGTGCACACTGGTGCAACAGCTGTGGAAGTTAGTCTGGAGATTCCTCAGTAAAATAGGATTAGAGGCCCCATTCAACCCAGCTATTCCCCTCCCGGGTATTTTTCCAGAACTGAAAACATCATATCACAGCAGTATATGTGCACCCATGTTTATAGCAGTGCAATTTGTAATAGCTAAATCGTGGAAACAACCCACATGTCCATCGACTGAGGAATGGATAAAAAAGACATGATATTTTTATACAATGGAGTATTACTCAGCTATAAAGAAAGATAAACTAGGTAAATGGATGCAGCTAGAGACCATGCTCATACGTGAAATAAATCAGATTCACATGTATAAACATCGCATTGTCTCCCTAGTATAAGAACTTGAAAAAGTAAATAAAATCTGAAAGGTAAAATAGATATTGTGAAAAGGAAAAGAAACTGCTCAAATAGGAAGGAGCAAGTGGGATGAAGATGGGGAGAGGAAAAAGAAGGAAGAGAAAAAACATGTATATGAAGCACTGGATAGCTAGGATAATTGTACTACTAATATCTGTTGGTTTATTGAAAGGAACCATTAATGTGTAATTGTTTGATCAGTCTTACCTTCCTGTATCTGGTTATATGTGTAACCACTTTAAAAATAACATCATGTGAGGTAACAACCATTGTTAATATTGTATCACCTTGTTTTGAAATTTCATATTTTTATTGTTCTCTATGCTTTTTTGTTTATGTATTTGTTTTTTTTTTGTTTCTCTTTAAAATGAAAAACAAAATTTATATGTATATACAAGGATAGCTGATATAGGTATATTGCTGATGTCTGTGGTTTATTTGAAAGGAAAAGTCAATGCTTCAAATTTTCTTTTTTCTTGACCAATTTTGCATGCATATCTGGTAATCAGGATGACTGATCTGAAAATAGCAATATGCAGTAAAAGAACCATTGTTGAACTCCTACCATTTTTTATGGTAAACCTCAGCGTCATTTCCAATCTTTATTATTACTTGTTACTGTCTTTGATTGATTGATTAGTTTTACATTCTTATGTCTGAGGGACTGAGCAACTTCGTTGAAGATAACAGTATGTAATGTAGCAACCATTATTAATTCCTATCATTTTGTTTTGAGGTAATGCATCATTTTTGCTGTTTTGTGTTGTTTTGAATTTGTCTTTAAAGTAGGTTTTAAAAAAATCTTTAAAATAAAGAAAAAGAAAAGAAATCAACTTCAAAGTCACGAGAGAAATTGTAACATGCCAGGGCTTCCTCAGGAAGGGCACAAGGGTAGCCATGTTAGGGATCTTAGAAATGAGGCCTAGGATGGGGCATAAAGGACTGTAATGCTCTACAATCAGGTGGGCACTAGGCCTGGGGACAAGAGTGAAGGATGGGTGGGTGGGGTCTGATGAACAAGAATGAAATCAATACGATTACTAATAACCATCACGTATTAAGCACTTACTCTTACAGGCATGGTGTGAGCCCTTTACAGAGACTACCTCACTCACTTTTCATAACAAGCCATTGTTATCTCTGCTCATGGGATGAAGAAGCCAAGGCTAAGGGGGCTCAAGTAACGTGTGCAGAGAACACAACTCGCAGGTGTTGGGGCCCAGGCTTGGAACCAAGATAGTCAGTGCCACAGACTGACTCTTGACCATGGTGCACAATTCTCTGAGGGTCATTCTGAAGAGTTTGTTGCTTCAGAAGCTGTACTTAAAATCTCTTGGTTGAGATAGATGTCACGAAGTTGTGCTTTTAATATTTTGTCTTTGTAATTAGTTTCTACTATACTACATGCCCCTTTGCTGTATAAAATAACTTGAATTTCTGACCACATTTATTTCTTGTACCAGAAAGAAAACCAGAGGCTGATCCATGTTGTCAGAGAAGAACATGTGGAAGAAAAAGGCAGTGACTTTCTTTTTTCCCCTTGATGCAAAGTCACCCTGCTTATTGTAGCTTATTTAGAAATGGTAAACCCAAAGGATATCACATGATTATTATTTCTAATTGCAAAAAGGGGACAGGACTCCTGAAAGCTACTGGCAGTTGAGTGTAGTGGAGCAGGTTTGTGAGTAAAGCGACATATCAGGCACTGGACCAGGGTCTGGGGAAGAGGAGATAAAAGCAGACACAGTTATTGTTGTAAAGGAAGTCATGACATTAACATATGTGAAAACAAATAGTTCTGCTTTGTGTAGCAGGTGAAGGTGAAATTGTGTTCCATGTCCCACCAGGATCTCATCAGTTCTGACTCCAGAGAACTTCTGAGGTTGGTGGTAGCAGCACTTTTAGGAAACATTGTAATACTGAATCTCAGTAGCTGAGTCTTCACTCTGACCAGTATCACACAGGTATTTATACACTGTCTGAAGATGGTCCAGATAAGGAAATCAAACCTGCATGTGAAAACAAACATACACAGGTTCCCAGCATCACACAAAGCTCACACCACATTCTCTTCCTTTTTTGGAGAGACATAGATAAGGAAAATATTCAATACTGATGGATTAAACCTCAAGTATCTCTGACTCTAGAGTTCTTGCTGTGTGCCAGATAGGATAGTGACAGGCTTGGTCACTGGGGATGTGACAGGACTTGGCTCACCTATCTGTGACAGTCCCAAATTAACTGGGCTTGGCATGATCACTATGTCTTCTGCAGAGGCCCAAATGCATTACCATAGACCTGTGGCAACTCATTACCATAGACCTGTGTGTGTAGTATACCTCCTAGGCTTTGGTATAAATGTAATTTTTCCTCAAGAGTTCATTGAGACCACAACCTTGGAGGCTGTGGTCTTGTGCATGTGCCAGTCAAAATATGCTAGAGGTGTGCACTAGATATGCATATTGATAAGACTTGGTTACTAACTCTTCCCAAATGCCTACCTACAATTTGGAAGTGTGGTGCCCACTTCAAGTAGTCTATTGGTTCATTCATTTGGCAAATATCAGGTACTTGCTGTATGTGAGGCACAAATCCAGGTGCTGGAATATAGCAATGAGTAAACATTTAAGCCATTATGGAGCCTACATGTGTGTATGTGTGTGTGTGTGTGTGCATGTGTGTGTGTGTGTGTGTGTGCATGTAGATTATGAAAGGGCCGGAGGGACCCCTTATTTGTTGCATCCATCTCCCATTTATTAAGCCAAAAAATGTTCCTGCCGTTTCTCAGATGTCCCTCTCTATCTAGAGCCAAAGGATCTGAAAACAGAAGTTAGGCATGGAGCTGAGATGGAAATTTATTTCCATCCCTTTTCCTTTCTTTGAAGTGGTAGTGCTCTTAGATTCTATGAAAAGTTCCCTTTAGAGATTAGACTTTATACCTTAAATCTCAAGGATAGGGTTATTTTATTTTATATGCTGATTCTCCAAGGATATTTGCATGTGAGGGCCTATACATTTCACTGTAGAGTGGGAAGCCCTGGTGCAACAGCACGTGGAAACACTGAAATGACACCCAGGATTTGGAGGCTGATTTATTTTACATTGGTGGACACTGATGGGGATCATTCTCGAAATATCAGACCTCAAAGGCCCAAAGAGGGAGGTTTTCATGGAGGTGAAAGGGGAAGTACAGAGGCAGAGTACTTGACTGTCTTTGGTTCTTACAGCGTGCACCATAGTGACCAGCTATGCATCACAGTGAGCAGCCATTTCTAGGAGACAGAAGTAACAGGAACTGTAACAGGAACTGTTACCTGGGGAACTAACAGACTGGCTGGGGGGCATTTTTGCTACACTGTAGCATTGTGGGGTGTGAGGGTGATTGGTAGATTTAGAAAAAGTGGTCCTGGGCCTTCCTGCAGACTTGCCTGGGGTTACAGCAGGCATGCAAGTGCAAGAAAGGCGATGTCTTCTTAAGCACACCCAACAGACCACACTACAGAGATTCTGGGCAGTCAAGATTAGAAAGTGGAAGCCTGAATCAGACAAACGAAACTATTTCTTGGGATCCAAATAATGTATTTCTGACATTTATTATATAATTTAAACTTTGTGACCTTCTGCAGAAAAGTTGTCATTACGTTCATTGTACAGCTGGAGAAACTGAGGCTCAGAGAGGACCAGTGGGTAGGTGAGGAAGAGAGAAAAAGTCAGGCTACAAACTCTGGTCTCTCTGACTGCAGAATAACACCAAGAAACATTTTTTAAAATATTAGATTATAACATGCCATGGAGATTGGGAGGTCCAGCATTAAAAACAAAACAGTCGATTTTAAATCCTGATTCTGTCACTTATTAGCTGTAAGGATGTGGGCACATTGTATCACCGGGAGGCTGAGTTTCTCAGGAAGGGTTGGGGTCTTGGCCGTTTTCTCATGCTCAGACACAATACCCGACACCTACAATTTAAAGGAGGAGAGGTTTACTTTGGCTCACAGTTCGTAGGGGTTTTAGTTCACTGGTAGCTCCAAGGCAGAACAACATGGCAGAGGGCATAACAGGAACAGGGGACTCATGGTACAGCCTCCAGGAAGAAGAGAGAGCAGAGGGAGGAGCTGGGGAGGGAGATGAAGCCTTCCAGGACAGGCCTTCAGAGACCCAGCTCTTCCAACCGGACTCTACTTCCTAACAGCAAGTCAGCTATAAGATCCCATAATCCAATTACCTTCCAAAAGCCCTGCCTGTGAGTGTGTGAGGCTTTTAGGGGACCCCTAGATATAAACTATAAGAGTCGCTGGGAAGATTAAAAAAAATAATGTATTTAAAGATACAGCACCATGCCTGCTGCATTATGTTTTATCAATCAGTGTGGAAATTAATAAAGTTCTAGGTACCAGGATGCTGGTGGGCATCAGCATAGACCCACTGTACTTGAGGGCTGACAACTGGAGGAATGATTGATGCTCATGCTGTGCTAGCTGAATATTCTGAGTATCTCTTCTGATCTTGGGCACCAGGGAGGACTTCTGGCTCCCGACAGGCAGCCTATAAGGACTACAAGCCCAGCCAGCTGTTGAGGACAAGGGTTGCAGGGTTAGACTTCAAGTAGCAGCAAGATGACTATACCATTGTGGTGCTCAGGGCGTTATCCAATCTGCATGTGCAGAATGGCTGTTTAAATTGTATCAATCCAGAGGACACTTTAAGCCACACCCCTTGAATGTGGCCATGGCCGTGTCTGTTTTTCAGCTGCGAAATGAAGCTGAACCCAGAGGTGCACCAGAAGAGGCGTCAAAGAAGGTGCACCTGGCTGTGAGAAGGCTGCAGGCTTGGAAGGGCAGGCAGCATTTGTGGGCAGATTCACTCAGAAGTCCACATCACACATCTGAAAGTGTTTGGGAGGCATGGAATTGGAGCAAAGACTTTTGAATTTGTTAAGGGGCTGTCCTTTTGGTTACATCACCTTAACAAGTTTGTATTTGTATCATCGAGGTATACTGCTGGGGTATGTAAACTAGGACAATCACTGTGGGAATCAGTATGGAGAGTCCTCAAAAAACTAACAATGCGTGTATAATCTACAGGTGGATATACCATTCAATCCAGCTATACCACTCCTTGATGCACAACTGAAAGAATTAAGGACACCATGCTGTAGTGATGCTGCATGCTCCTATTTATGGTGGCACAAGTCACCATAGCTAAGCTGTGGGAACAGTGTAGATGTCCATCAACAGATGAATGGATACATAAAATGTGGTGTATATATACACCACACACACACACACACACACACACACACACAGTGGAGTATTTTTCAGCCATAAAAAAATCATGTCATTTGCAGGAAAATGGATGGATCTAGAGACCATCATGATAAGTGAAATATGCCAGTCATAGAAAGTTAAGTATTACATATTCTCTTATATGACCAGTTTATATATAAAGAGAGAGAGAAAGCAAGGAAGGAAGGAAAAAAGAAGGGAAGAAGAGAGGAAGGAAGGAAGGAAGGAAGGAAGGAAGGAAGGAAGGAAGGAAGGAAGGAAGGAAGGAAAGAACTGACAGGAGACTAGCAGGTAGACTTTTAGAGATGAAGAAGGGGAGTATGGGTAAGAGGGAGGCAAGCAAGGGAATAAGGAGGATGAAGATAATCAAAATATGTTATATGCCTACATACATCAATATACCAAATGCATCTTACTTTGTATTACTAATATACATTAATAAAAAAGTGAATAAGAAAAAATGGCATAAAGACTCAGTAAAAGGGGAGATGGTTGTGGGGTAGAGGAAGTTCATAAAAGTCATGGGCCTTCCAAGATAGGTAGGATTCTTTTTTCACTGAGAGTCACTAATGATTAAAACTATTTTTTAAAAAAAAATCACTTGCCTTAGCCACCAATTCACTTTAAAAAGTGCATATTAACAAGAAAATGAATTAGACTTTTCCTGTTTTAATTAATTAGCTGCCCATTTTGATGAATCTTTAAATAGGAAATATTTGAATAACATTTTTAACAGAAGCTCTAAAAGTAGGAGCCATTATTTTAGTTTTGACTTCCACTGACAGAGTTTGAGGGGAAAAAGGAACTTTTCTGGATTTATTGTTTTGTACAGCTTTGATTCAAGAATACAAATAGGCTTTGGATCTTTTTACTGGTCCCTTTAGAATTTCTAGTGCATAGAACTTTCATGAGGAATTTATTCCTCCAATTTTGTCAATCAATTGTAAAACAAAAATATGTGACCAGCAAAAGAGTTCTTGAACCAGGAAAATCCATCAAGCTGACAGGGCTGCGACCATGACACTGAAGTTAAAGATGCCAAAACTCTTGCAACACAAAGTGAATTTTGTTCTCTGGAGAGCTAACAGCTGGTTTATTTCGAGTTTATTGGGGTTTCAAACATTCTGTTGAATTTAATTTATATGTTTCATATTTGTTTTCCTAAGTGTACATGTTTGTATGTTTGTATTTATGGCTGTTGTCAGGGCTAAGATTCATAGTTTATTCCTTTGCCAGCATTATTGGAGGCATCCGTTGTGTCTTGGAGGCAACTATAGTTGCTGAGCTCATGTTTTCAATGTTAGTGAACTAAATAGTCTAAGTGGCAGAAATTGTCAGTCTAGAGAAAAAAGGCAAGCCTCAATTATACATGATTAGGAGAGAAGTAACTCAAATAAAAAAATGTACAAATAAAACCAGTCATGATGGCGCATGCCTTTAATCCCAGCATTCTTGAATGCTGAGGCAGTAGGATCACAAGTTCAAGTCCAGCCTAGGTAACTTAGTCACTTAGTGAGACCTGGCCTCAAAATAAAAAATAACAAAAGAGCTGGGAATGCAGTCCAGTGCAAAGGCCCAGTACTGAAAAAAAGCCTCAAGATATATGCAGCAAAATTTGATGCTATAGGGATACAATTACAGAATTTTAGTAGGTTCAATTGTTTCCTAGGAATTGATGGAAAACTAGTCAAAAATAAGTAATAAGGACAGAGGATTTGAACATATTATCAAGTCTCTTGACCCAGTAAATAATTGTGGGACCTTCACTGAATCACTGCACAACAAATGTCATTCTAGTGTACAGTGCACACTTATTTTACTGCACATGATTTGTTTATCAATGTATTCCATATTTTGGGACATAAAACAAACTTTAATAAGTTCACAAATATTGGAGCGGCACAGAGTATGCTGTCTGACTGCAGTGACATTAATTAGAACCAATAACAAAATATCTAGAAAATTCCAAATGTTTGGTAATTAAGAACATTGTAAGATATTGATGAGTCAAACTAACAAAGTGTACATTTTTAACTCAATAAGGATGCAAATGCAGTACATTAAAATCTGTGGGATTTAGCTAAAAATTATTTAAGAGAGAAATTTGTGTCTTTAAAAGCTTCTTTTAGGAGAGAACAAAGAATAATGGTGTAAAGTTCCTCTTCAAGATGCTATAAAAGAAAAACAAGGTAAATCCAGAGTTAGTGGAAGGAATAAAACAGCGAAGACAAGAGTACATGTCAGCAAAAATTGAAATAAATAACAGGTAACGCTAGCAAAGTCGAATCTAGGTTCTTGTAAAGAACAACATAATGAATAGACTCCCAACTAAACTGATGAAGCTAAAGGATGTAAATCCCCAATATTGGGAAGAAAAAGGGGTTATTATTGAAACTGGGTTAAATAACCCTAAGCTATTGTAGGCTGATCAGGCCCACAACCTCCCAAGTGAGTGGACGACAAAGGCTTAACTAAATGAGAGAATGGAAATGATTTCAGGGCCCCAAGAGGGGCTAACTTTCTTACAGCTTCAATATTCTCTGAGTTAGCCAAAGACTTCTCTGGGTGGCCTGTATTTATTTGGTTTACAAACAAGGGAGGGGGAATACTGAAGAAACTGCAGGAATCTGGGCAGGACTTGGGAATCCCTTTGACTTCTCCAAGGAATATAGTATGTTAATTTAGGAGAACTATGTTATCTCCAGGAAGGCCTTCACAACAGGAGTGAGGTGCCTGCGGCTGCAGTCTCCTTGTAGTTAGCTGGGGTGGCAGACAAGGTGCCTAAGCTTCAGACAACTCACAAGTAAACACAGAAAACCAACTGGCTCATATTCAATCCTACTCAGAGCCACTTTGTAGTGGTCTCCAACAGGTTATAGCTATAGGAATAAAAAGGGTAATAGGAGACAATTATAATAAATGTACGACGAAAATGAGATAGCTTCAAATAAAAAAGAATAAAGAAGAAACAAGAAAATTCCAGACCATTATCTTTCTTTTTTTATTTTTAAGGCAAAAGAACCCAGAATTACACAGAAACTATACAGAAAATACCAAGTTATAGAGCAGATAATAGGGAATTAGCACTGGATGCTGTATAACATAATGTTATCTTCATATTTGTTATAACAAAGTCAATAAAGGAAATACCGTATTACAGAGGAGACAATAGGGAACCATCACTGGATGCTGTATTACATAGTGTTGTCTTTGCATTTGTTAACACAAAAACAATAAAGGAAATACCAAATAACAGAGAAAATAGTAGGAGGTTACCACTGGATGTTGTATTACATAATGTTATCTTCATCTTTATTACTCAGTTATATAGATGATGGCTTGTTAAATTAATCAATTTTCTCCACTTCACCACCGATGTTCTACCACCCTATCAGTGGTCTTCCCACTGGTAATAACTGCACTTTTGGTTTATTTACTCCCTCATGCCCTTACTTTGGGCAGAGACTTGGCTGCTTCTAAATATGCTGTATATTATGTGGGTGTACACAGATTGCTCTGGCAGGAGCTGGAGAAGCGCCCTTTGGCAAGCGCTCACAGCCGTCAGGTGTGTGGTTGGGTGGGTGGGGTCACACAGAGAACCACCAGGCTCTGTCAGCACGTACTCATCTATAGGTTCAGGTGAGTCTTCAGGGCCTTCCTGTGGGCTGGGCAGAGCCCCTGGCACACTGCAGGGGCCGGGCAGAGTGCCTGACATGCTCCAGGGCCGAGTGCAGCTCTGGGTCTGGGTGGAGTGCCTGGCATGCCCTGGGGCTGAGTAGAGCACTTGGCACGCCCTGGGGGCCGAGTAGAGCTCTGGGGGTGGGGCAGAGGCTTGGCATGTCCCTGGGGCCAGCTGGAGCTCCAGGGGTGGGGTGGAGCCCCTGGCACGCCCCAGGGGCCAAGTGGAGCTCTGGGGTCAGTTTGGAGCACCTGGCACATCCCAGGGACTGGGTGGAGCACCTGGCACACCCCGGGGGCAGAGAGGAGTGCCTGGCACACCCTGGGGGCTGAGTGGAACTCTGGGGATGGGGCAGAGTGCCTGGTACCCACTAGGGTCTGGGCAGAGTGCTTGGCATGCCCCAGGGCCAAGTGGAGCACCTGGCACACCCTGGGGTGGGTGAAGCCCTTGCATGCCCCGGGGGCCAACTGGAGCTCCAGGGGCAGGGCAGAGGCCTGGCACACCCCAGGGGCTGGATGGAGCATCTGGCATGCCCTGGGGGCCAGGCAGAGTGCCTGGCATGCCCTGGGGGCCAAGTAGAGTTCTGGGGGTGGGGTGGAGCCCCTGGCACACCCCAGGGGCCAAGTGGAGCTCTTGGGGCAGGGTGAAGCACCTGGCACGACCTGGGGGCGGGGTGGAGCACCTGGCACACCCTGGGGCCAAGTAGAGCTCCAGGGGTGGGGCAGAGCACCCGGCGCACCCCAGTCCCTGGGCAGAGTGCCAGACATGTCCTGGGGGGCCACTCCCTGGCCGATCCAAGTCTTTGTGACTGCCCCGTGGACTCCCTGACTCTGTCCCAATGCTGCTTTGCAGGAGGCCCAGTCTAGGTCCTCAGGGCTCTCATGCAACCTGAAAGGAGGCCTCTCCCCCCTCAGGCTTCCAAGCTGCACGGCAAAGTACCTGGTATCCCCTCATAGGCCATTAGTGTCTTTGGAGACTATCCTCTCCCAGCTAGAGAGGTGGGTCTACACCCTAGTTCCATGTTTTTGCCTCATCCCACCACTAGGTCTTGTTGGGCATTGAGTGTACTTATGATGCTGGGCACAAGTGGTGTGAGGTCTCCTCCACCTGTGCTCACTGTGGTAGTCCATGGTGTGTACTAAGTTTATTTATTAGTTCTTGGAAAGAATTGGAAGATTTTCTTGGGTCTGCTGTGTAGAGTATGTTCTTGTCTCTCAGGTTCCAGGACTGCTGCTTTTCATGTAGTTTGGTGCTATGGGTTTGTACATTTTTCATATATGCAAGCAGTGTGGAGTCTCTCTTGGTGCTCATATTAGTAATTTAGGGTGAGTCCTGAAGCCTGTTGACTCAGCCCATTGTTGTCAGGATCACACGGTGCCTGCTCGGGCCACCAGGTCTCACGGTGCTCAGAGAGGGAGTTCAGGGTGGGAGCTGAATCCCAGTAACTCAGCTCATGCTTTCTGCTTGTTGTTGGAGTGACAAAGGCGTGGGGCCGTGTAGCCTGCTGCCATCTGCAGCTCACTCTTTCTGTTGTGCTCCAGCTCCCTTTTGTTTTTTGACTGGATCCCTGTGAATTACTGTGATCCTGGGTTTGCTTCCACTGCTTTCTGCTACTCTTTGTTGGTATTTGTGCACACAGTGTAGAGGCCTGAGGCCATATCCTCAGGGCAGGCCATATCCTCAGAGTTGGGTTTGGTGGGCTGCTCACTGGTTGCCTTGACTCCAGCCTGCCTCAGGGCACTGATTAGAGAGATTTCTGCAGAGTGGGGATTCTGCTTCATTGGCCTCTCTAACCTCCCATCCTCACACTAGATTTAACCACTTCTTCTGACCTCCACTGCTTCCTTTTAGGGCTGCTCTTTCTCCTTTACGATTTTGAACCAGCTCTCAGGACTTTGCTTTCTCCTGGCCGACTGGGGATGTTTCTGTGAGCAGGGGCATCTGAGGCTGAAGCTGTGAGTTCCAGAATGAGGGAGCGGGCTGAGGGTGTGTGCGGAGCGGTAGCTCCTTCCTTTTCTGCCCCCTCTTCCTCTAACTGTGCCATGGCGGCTCTCTGAGCCTCTTCTCCAGGGGAGGTCTTGTTTGCTCCTTCTGAGAGTTTCAATTCCATTTCAGATCTTTCCTGGGTTCAGGGTACCAGGGCATCCATTTCTCTCCTTGTTTTTCTCATGTTGCTGTATTTCAGTATCTGGTTGTTGATCTCCAGGGGGATCTTTCTCTGCTGCTTATCTGGTTGCCATCTTACCAGAAGTCCCCAGACCATTATCTTTCATAAGCCAAAATCCTCAAAATATCTAACAAATTGAATCAAACACTGTATTAAAGGGTAATATCAAGTAATTTACCATAAAAATTGAAAAACGACGATAAAATTTTCAAGGAAATTAAAATGGACTAAAATAGTCAAAAGTAATTTTTATTTTATATGAAAGAGAATAAAAAATAATTCAAAACATTAGAAACAATACAGAATTTCAAAAAAGTAGTTACAAATTCAACATTGGTTGTTGTATTATATAGTGTTGTCTTCAAAGCAGCTGTTCAGATTGCCAGATATAAGCATGCAAAATTGGTCAAAAAATTAAGTATTCACTGTTCCTTTCAATAAACCAATAGAAATTAATAGTACATTTATCTTAGCTTTTGTTGTGTGTATACACATATTTTTTCCCTTCCTTCTTTTTTCTTTTCTCCTTTTCTTTGTTCCAGTTTTTCTTTTCTTTTGAGCATTTTCTTTCCCTTTCACAATATCTACTGTACCTTTTCTATTTTATTTACTCTTCCACTCTCCCAGGTTCCTACACTAGGGAGACGATGTGGTGTTTACCTGTGTGGGTCTGATTTGTTTCACTTATGAGTATGGTCTCTAGTTGCATTCATTTACCTAGGAAAACCTTGAATTTATCTTTTTATATAGGTGAGTAGTACTCTGTTGTATAAAAATACTGCATCTTTTTTTATTCATTCCTCAGTTGATGGGCATTTGGGCTGTTTCTAAGATCTAGCTATTACAAATTGTGCAGCTACAAATATGGGTGCACATATATCACTGTAGTATGACATTTTCTGTTCTTCTGGAAAAATACCCAGTACGGGAATAGCTGGATCAAATAGGACCTCTAATCCTAGTTTACTGAGGAATCTCCAGACTGATTTCCACAGTGGTTGTACCTGTCTACCCTCCCACCAATGGTGGAGAAAGGTTCTTTTTCCTTCACAGCTACTCTAGTATTTGTTATTGGTTGATTTCTTAATGATAGCCATTTTTCTGAGGTGAGGTGGAATCTCAGTGTTGTTTTAATCTGCATTTCTCAAATGACCAATGATGTTGAACATCTTTTCATATATTTATTTGCCATTTGCCTTTCTTCATCTGAGAAGTGTGTGATCGATCATCTCAGTTGCCTGTTTTTGGATTGGGTCTTTGAATTTGGGGTCTTGATTTTTAAAAATTCTTCCTATGTTCTAGATACAAGTTCTCTGATGGACAGTTGGCTAAAATTTTTTCCCAATTTGTGGGGTTTTTTTTTGTTGTTGTTGATGATTTCTTTTGATGTGCAAAAACTTAGTAAGATGAGGTCCCACTTGTTGATTCTTTGAAGTATTTCCCTTGCAGTTTGGTTCATGAACTCCCTTCTTCTCCCTATGTCTTCAAGATTTCTACCTACTTTCTTGTCCAGTAGATTTAGTGTTCTGTTTTAATATTTAGATCTTTGATCTATTTTGACTTTAGCACATGGTGATAGATATGGGCCTAGCTTTAGTCTTTAGCATGTGGTGAACAAGTTTTTCCAGCACCATTTATTAAAGAGGCTATCTTTCTTCCAATGAACATGTTTGGCCCCTTTGTCAAAGATAAGGTGGCTGAGTGTGTTTGTAGTTATGGCTGCATCTTCCAGTCTATTCCACTGATATTCAGGTTTGTTTGTTGTTTTTGAATACCATGTTGATTTTATCACAGTAGCCTTGTAGTATAATTTCAAGTGAGGGATTATGATGCCTCCAGCCTTGCCTTTGTTTCCCAGGATTGCTTTTGCTATTCTGGGTCTCTTTTGGTTCCAGATGAATTTTAGGACTGTTTTCTCTACATCTGTGAGGTATACTGATGGTATTTAGATCAGGATTGCATTGAATCGGTATAGCAATTTTGGGAGTATGGCCATTCTCACAATGTTGGTTTTTCCTATCCATGAAAAAGGAGTATCTTTCCATTTTCTGAAATCCCTTTGATCTGTTTTTTCAGAGTACTGTAATTTCCACTGTATAGATCTTTTACTTCTTTTGTTAGATTGATTCCTAAATATTTCAATTTTTTGTATGCTATGGTGAAAGGTATGGTTTCCCTAATTTCTCTCTCTGTGTGTTTGTTGTTTGTGTACAAGACTGCTATTGATGTTTAGGTGTTGACTTTGTATCCAGCTACACTACTGAATTTGTTGATTAATTCTAGGCACACTTTGGTGGAGTTTTTAGGGTCTTCCATGTAGAGTATTATGTCACCTGTGAATAATGATAATTTCACTTCTTTTTCCCTCCTTATTCCTTTTATTTCTCTCTCTTGTCTAATTGCTCTGACTAGTATTTCCATAACTACATTGAATAGGAGTGATAACAGTGAACATCCTTATCTTATTGCTGATTAAGGTTGTTTATTTGTGCTCATTTTATTTTCTTGATGTGAAAATATACTGCTATAAATTTCCCTCTGAAGACTGATTTCATTGTGTCTCACAGGTTCTGGTAAGTTGTATCTGCATTTTCATTTGATTGTAAATATTTTTTAATTTCTTCTGTGACTCATTCATTGTTTAAGAGGGTGTTATTTGATTTCCATGTTTTTATGGAATTTTTGCAATTACTTTTGTCAATAATTTCCAATTTCATTGCACTATGATCTGATAATATGCATTGGATAATTTCAATTCTTTTGCATTTACTTAAACATGTTCTATTGGCTAGCATATGGTCTGTTTTAGAGAATGTCCTGTGTATAGTTGAGAAGAATGTGTATTCTGATGTTGTGTGGAACGCTCTGTAAAGGTTTACTAAGTCCATTTGTTTACAAGTTTGGCTCAGTTCTCTTATTTCTTTGCTGATTTTTTTTGTCTAGTTGATTTATTTCTTTGTGACAATGAGGTGTTAAATCCCCTGTTATGATTGTGTTACTGCTTATCTGATATTTCAGATCTGTTAAATTTTGTCTTATATAGTTGGGGGCTCCTGTATTTGGTGCATATATGTTTTTGATTGTTATCTCTTCCTCTTGAAGTTTTCCCCTAGCAAATATATCGTGACTCTCTTTATCTCTTTTGATCATTCTTGGTTTGAAGTTCACATTGTCTGCAAACAGAATAGCTACCTCTGCTTTTTTCTGGGTTCCTGTCACATGGAGTATTGTTTTCCATCTTTTGACTTTCAGTCTATGAATTTCCTTTTGAGTTAAATATGTTTCTTGTATACAGCATATTGTTGGATTTTGTTTCTTGATCAACTCTGCCAGTCTGCTTTTTTTGATTGGCAAATTGAGGCCAGTTACGTTAATGGTTATTACTGATATGTATTGGGTTATCTTCGTCATGTTATCTTCCTGCTATTGTTTCCCTACCTTTCCCCTGTGTTTAGTTGCTTGCTCTGCTTGGTGGTTCCTTTCTACTGTTGTTCTTGGAATTGTGGTCATTTTAATCTGTTTTGGAATATTTTTCAGTACTTTCTGTAGGGTTGGTTGGATGGTTATGAATTTCTTCAGTTGTTCTTTGTCATGGAAGTATCTTATTTCTCCACTAATTTTGAAAGATAGTTTTTCAGCCTACATCAATATGGGTTGGAAGTTGTTTTCTTTCAACACCTGAAATACTTCACTTCAAGCTCTACTTGACTTGATAGCTTGTGTTAAGAAACCTGCTATGATTCTGATGGGTTTTCCTTCATAGGTGATTTGTTTCTTTTCTCTAACAGCTTTTAATATTTTGTTGTTTTGCTGAGTTTCTGGGATCTTGATTATTATGTCTGGGTGTAGATTTATTTTTATTATGCCTAATTGGAGTTGTATATGGATCACTTAACTTTATGTCAGATTCTTTTCCCGTACTTGGGAAATTTTATGCTATTACTTCTGCAAATAGACTTTCTGTCATTTGTGTTGACTCCTGCTTTTTCATTGACACCTATCAGTCTTACACTGTTTTCCTTTAGATCACCTTGCAGCTGTTGAATTGGTATTTCCTGGTTCCTTGTTATTTTTAAGAGGCCTTTTCTTTCATGATCATTAGCTGCAATGCTGTCTTCAAGATCTGAAAGGCTATCTTCAGTTTCATTCGAGTGGTTTTACCAGCTTTCAATGGAATTTTTAATTTCCTGGATATCTCTTTGAGTCTGTCTCATGAATTCTAATTCTTTCCTGCTTTGCTCATTCAAGGTTTCTGTCATTTTTCTCTGCCCTTCTATTTTTTATCTATGTATTCTTTAGATATGCTGAGCAGTTCTTTCATTATTTTTGTCAGTTCTTTTTTTACCTGAGAGATTATTTGTGATCTGATTTCTTCTATAGCCTGGTGTTGTTGTTGCTTTACTTCAGTTGCTGTCATTTCAGGAATTTCAGGTGTACGACTTTCAAGTTCTTCTATGTCAATGTCTCCTGGACTTGTTCTGGGTGGGGTGGAGGTCTGAGATCACATGCTGTTCCATCTTCTTGAGATTTTCAAAATTCCTGAGGTTTCCTGGGGCTCAGCATTACTCCTGTTATGGTGGTGGTGAGGAGGGGTGGAGGGCAGTGTCTCTCCCCTCCTGGGCAGCGCACCAAAGCTCCCTAGGTCCCCTGGGACTCAATGTTGCTCCTGCAATGGTGGGAGCCTCAAAATAATTTTTGAAAGAATAAAATTCAGAACTTACATCATTTGACTTTGTTACTTAATTAACTTATTTTTAGAGTCATTAAGGTTGGTGTTTGTGGAAAGATAGATATATAGATCAATTGAAGTGACAGATTAGAAGACAGTCCAGAAATAGCTCATTATATGTGTATGTACTATTACATACATTTAGTGGATTTTCAACAAATGGCGCTAGAATAACTGAACAACTATATGAAAAATGAAGACATCACTGTTTCCTGTACTCTGTATATAAAATTAATTCAATATTAATCATAGACTTAAATGTAAAAACCAAGACTATAGTTTTTTAAATGTGAAAAGTATTCTGGCCTCAGGTAGCCAGGAATTTCTTAGATATGGCTCATAAGGCACAGACAGGAAAAGGAAAAAATGATAAATCAGACTTCATTATAACAAAAACCTGCACATCTAGAGACATCATTAACAATATTAAAAGTACGCTATAGAAGATGAGAAAATATTTGCAATGCACATATTTAGCAAAGGAATTAATTCCAGAAAACATATGGAATTCTTATACCTGAACAATAAGTCATGCAATTCAGTTTTTAAAATGGGGAAAAGATTTGCACATGTAAGTATAAAATGGTTTAAATATTTTGGAAAATATGGCAGTTCCTTAAAAAATTAATTTTACTATACAAACCAGAATGTCTTTCCAAAAGAAATAAAAACTTATACATCAAAAGACTTATACAGGAATATTCATAACACTACAATTCAAGATATTGCAAAGTATGGTGAAAAATTACACAGCAATAAAAAAGATCTCCTGATAAACATAGTGGAGTAATTTTAAAAAACACTGAGGGAAAGAAACGAGACATTTGAGTGCATACTTTATGTCCTTTTATATCATTTTAGAAAATGTAAACAAATGTACAAGCATGAGAATGTATATTAGTGAAGGCTGGTGCTAGGGATGGAGGGAAGGAAGACTATTTTTGACAAGAGAAATATTTTATATTTTGATTGTAGAGTTGGTTGCATGTACTTGTCAAAAGTCATCAGTCCAAAAGTGTAAATAGATACAATTTATTGCATTTTATTTATTTTTTTAATTTATTGCATTTTAGTTACATTTCAATGAAGTTGATTTAAGAAACGGTATCCTTAAAAGAAAGAAAAATATATTGACAAAAAGTATAAATGGTAGTTCAATTAACTTATAAAAGAGTAACTGGATGTGTGTAACAATTCTTTAAATAATTTAATTTCCTTTTTTGTGTTGGAAAGTTCTATTAAGCTTATGAATCACTATTTCTGTCAATATTAAAATGTAAAATTTAGAATTAATTTTAAATCTGCAGTATCAAAAAGAGAAAATATGTTGGTGATTACAACCATTTGACTTTTCATGTATTTGGAATATATGAAGGTTAAAGATTGCAATAGATTATTTACAGAGAAATGTTTCCAAAATGTATTTTAAACATATCTCTTATTGTGTCTTTTAAACAAAATACACAATCATAATAAATTCTTTAATTTTTCAAATATAAAATATAAGAATTTTAAACATTACAGCAGAATAGTTCTTTTTTTTTCCTTTTTAATGGTAGAATACTCAGTTAAATTTGGTCTATAGTTTCTTAAATACTTGGGACTTATTCAAATATGATGTAAGTCATTTTGAAATCCATTGTTTGAAAAATCATTTTGTTATATATTTAGTGTAAAATAAATAAAAAATAATAAATCAAGTAATTATGTTACTTATTTAGTAAAAAGAGATATTTTTCTTGATTTATTATAAATATTAAAGGCAATACTAAAACAATACGTACAACTTTAGTAATATATTGTTGTAAAGAAATATGTGTCATAAAGAACTTGCCTAACATTTGTCCTGGGTAATCAGGATGTAACCTTTAACACTCTTGGAATTTCCCAAGTGATAGAACTGACTTGAGGGGATTAGGTAGTTTATGCTAATGAGATAACTCAGGGTGTGTCTGGCTATACCACAAAGACCAATCACAGAATTAGAAGCTTGGAGCTTTGAGTTACCTTTTCTCAGCCCAACCTCCACATCAGTCCAACTTCTGGAGTTTACAGGGGAGACAGGGAGATACTGAGTCACATGGACAGTGATTCAGCCAATCATGCTTATGTAATGAACCACATAAAAATTCTGGACACTAAAGTGAAGATGAGATTCTCTGACCGGTACTACTGTTTTGGATATTGTCACTGTTCTGTGGCAGGAGGGCAATGCATCTCGGAGGATGACAAAAGCTTCACATTTGGAAATCTCCCAAACTTATCCCTATGCGACTCTTCCTTTGGCTGCTTCCATCTCCTTTTGCTATGATAAAATTATAAGTACATGTAAATTGGGTGTGGTGGCACATCCCTGTAATTCCAGTCCTCTGGGAGCCTCAGTAGAAGGATTATATATTCAAACTCTATTTGGGCAATTTATAGACTTAGCAAGACCTGTTTAAAAAACAAAAAGGGCTGCGGATACAGCTCAGTGCCAAGACCCTGGGTTCAATCTCCAGTACCTCAAAAAACAAAACCAAATCAACTATAAGCATAGTACTTCCTAAGTTCTACGAGTCATTCTAGTGACTTATCACACATGAAGTACTCTATGGGGATGCCCACAGTTGTTGAAAGCAGATCTAAATGAGGGTGTCCACGGGCCCCTGAACTTGAGGGTGGTACATTCAGTGGATTTACCAGAATCTAGGTTAAAACACCGAGGTCCACACATGTAAGAATGCGCGGATGCTTAGGTAGAGCTACGTAGGATGGGAGAAGCTTTTACAGAGAATGTGTCCAGTCCTCACTTGGGCAGTTTGGGTGAAGATAGGGAAAAGCCCTTCATCTGCAAAGCTGCCTAAACAGAGCTTTCTAGTCTTCGTTCACGTAGATGAGTGGGAAATCCAGGAAAAGAGATACCATATAGATAACCAAGGGCAGGAAGGAGAAGCTGAATGCACAGATTAGTAGAACCTAGGAAAGAGGCCAAAATATCTTAAAGGAATTTCCTTTTTTGGTCTTTGTATTAAAAATCAACAATAACATCTGAGAGTATATTACATTCATAAAATAAGAAAAGGCAGCTTGTAAGAAAGTAAATATCAGAGAACAAGAGGGAGTTTTTGGAAACTGATTTTTGAAACTATGGGAGGAATAAATAACAGAAGCCAGGACCCTAGATATGAGAATGGGGTCAGGTAAATAGAATGAAGAAGTTTTCTTTTTATCATATATATACATATATATATATATATATATATACGTATTTCTGTGTCATTTGCTCTTTTAAAATTTTTTTTTAAAAAATTAGCTTTTAGCCCAATAATTCTACTTTCTATAATTTAAAAAAATTGGTAATTTTATTTTTTGGTTATTACTAAAGAAATTAACCTAGATGCAGACAAAAATATACACACTATGGTATTTAACACATTTTTATATTTATAATAAAGCATCAGAAACACCTGAATATTGAACAATGGGAAAGTGACTTAACTCATATATATGTTTTTTTGAGACAGTTTCCCTATATAGTTCAGACTCACCTGGAATTCACCATGTAATTCCAGGGCCTTGGACTTGCAGCGATCTCCTGCCTCAGCCTCCCAAGTGCTGGGATTACAGGCGTGCACCACCATGCCCAGCTTAACTCATGTATTATGTATTACTACTCAAAACATTACATTGTACTGTCAATGAATATATCTAAATGTGGACAAGATATCCAAGATACACTAAGTGATAAAAACGAAATTAAAACTATATTCAGAACAGAAACCACAATGAAATATTCACTGTGATTATCTCTGAATGATAGTGGTTTTTACTGCTATCTACTCTAAAGGTTTTAGATTTAAATCTATCACTAATCTACTTAGAAAATACTTTAAGAAAATTGAAAGGAAAAAATGTGGGAGTGAGGAAGATAGGAATGGGTCCACATTCTCTCTCTGTACCTCTGTTTTGCAGGCATATAGTTCACTGAATCTATGAGCTGGGCTGGAGATGAACCCCGAGGGAAGAAGATTCTCTTGCTTTGTACAATAGAATGCATGCATATCATTTTATAGGGGTATTTTTTGTTTTGTTTTCATTCAGAGCAACATAGATGCATACTCACTCAGATAGTATTTATTTCAGTCAACTCATGTTGTATGAACAAAATATTTATACATTCAGGCACGGGGTGACACACAACCCCTACACACATATACGCACAGTGACTGGTGGATTAACTAATGGTCAACTTGTAACATTCAGCTGAACTGAATCAGCATGGTGCTGGGTGTGGAAGGCTCACCTGAAGATTACTGCCAACAGTATAAAAGGAGAACTGGAGGAGAAGGTGGTAGGCTGTTGATTCTCTTGGAGAAGCTTGTCACACCAGCTTTCTTGATATGAACTTGGCTGTTCTCATTGTCAGAGAAGGCTGGGTCTCACTGTCGCTGAGGATGGCTGTAGTACTCTTTTGGGGAGCTCTGGTCCTCACCTGAGTGTTGCTTCAGTGCAGATCCCTCAGCCTGCTGGCACAGATCCTTCATCTTATTGGTGGAGACTTTCTAGCTTCCATGACTGACCTCTGGGCCTTCACAGAGCAGATCCATGATATAGACTTGCATGAGACATTGTCATGGGCTCTAGACCTCCATCCGGACTCATGGAAGACATTGCCATGAGCTGTAGGTCTTCAGCTGGACTTGTGAAGGACATTGCTGTGGGATCCTGGCCCTCAGTTGGATTCTTGGGTACTTAGTGCATGGATAGATTTCTTTTGCATTTGACTCTTTGGGTGGATATTACAAAATAATCCTATAAATTATGTGTCCTGTATTAAATTTTTCCCCTTGCAAACCCTGACTACAACAGTGCCCCATGTGTTTTCTGGCTGAGTGTTGGGAATTGTTATCCCCACCCCATGCAGCCTATATTTGGCATGTTGGAAAGTATGAGTATATATGAACCAGTGCATTTTGCAAAAATATGATAATATCTTTCTTTAGTCTCAATTTATAAAATTTTAATTGCTTGGTGCTTTCTCATGTTCTAGTTGTTTTCAGGAATTAAAGGAAATTATCCATAGATTAAAAGGCGTTTAGCTTGTCTTTCTTTAGGAGTTGAAATTTGATATTTGCAATTTCCTTGCAACATACAGGTTTTAGACCACCCCCACCCCCTGCAAAGTTGCTTGATTAGAATAACATTATTCCTTACTGGAGCACTCCTCTCTTGCTCTTCTATGTGATCCATGAAAAGATTATAGCAATTCTGAGAAATCACAGCATTGATTTATTAGGAACCGGTTTCGAGTTGTAAGGATTTAGGGCCACTCAACACAGTTGTGTGTAGTTTTATTTTCTTTGTAAATTCATTGGCTAAATCACCACTTTATGTTTCCATATAGAAGATTTCATCTGCTCTGCCTTTCTTTGTTTTCATGAAATCAGTTTAATACTGTAGCGGAAAAAATATGGGCTATGGGATCAAACTGGCTGCAGTTGGAATTCTTGCCCTGCCATAACCAAAGTACATGATTTGAGGACAGTTATTCTTTGTGTCTTAGTTTATTTGCTCAAAAGGGTAAAGAAGTATCATTTGTAAAAGAAAAGGAAGAAAAGACAAACTAGCACAGAGCTTGGATCTGGGTTGGCTAAATGTCTCTATGTACACTATGTTATCTATTGCTGTTTTTCCACATTAGGGGTCTGGTAATCCGTATGATGGAATTGGAAGTCAGGAGGTGTAGAATTCCATCTTAGTAATTCTGCTATCTGGCTGAAGTGATCATGAGCCTATTTCCCCATCTCTAACATGGGTTGGGTGAGGACGGTGCCATTGAAGATGACCAGAGCTTCTCCGAGCCTCAAGAGGAAATTCTGTCCAAAATTCTTACTTTGCACAGTCTCTCATGTGACAGACATTATGGTCATGTTAGAGATGAGACTGGGTTGGAATTAACACCATCTTCCTTCAGAAGTTTCTCTGTCTGAGGGTAAGCAGCCTTTTCTCTGAGGAAGGGGAATACTTCTTCACATCTCAACTATCCTGGACTAGTCAGAGAATGAGATTTAACAATAGTTTTTGCTTTGCTTGGAGCCCATGAGTCCTGTGGGGAAAACAAGTGAACTCTGTCCATTTTTGGACTTGTGAACTTTCTGAGGTACTACCTGGGGGGTCTAAAAGAAGCCAGAATGCAGGCAGGCAAATAAAATCCTGATTGGAAAAAAAGAAAAAGAACAAGAAAAATCAGTTGGTGTGAGGAAGAATTTTGGCAGGTTGAACCATGCTGAGCAGTAGGACAATCATATGAGTGAGCTATGGGGGAGGCTACCCTTCCCTTCCCAGACAGGCCTTACTTTCCATGTCCCCTCAAATCCCCACCAGGCCCCTCCCCAAGCCTCATACCTGCTTCCGGCCCACCCTGTCCAGGGCAGAATGGTGCTGTGGTGCAGGGGAGAGAAGCAGAGGACCTGCTGGCTCTGCAGTGGGAATCTGCCAAAGTCCATAGGACAAGCATCTGAGGTTTGCCAGTGGCTGGCATAGGGCGAGAACAGTTGAGCTTTTCAGGGGATTTTTCAGGAGATTGGGTTGCCTTGAGGAGGTAGTGCCCTGTGGATAATGACCAAGTAGTCACTAGGGTAAGAGAGCGGAGGACAGGTGCAGATTGACATCCCATGCTTTCTTCCATGACTTCCAGGTGAGTCAATCCAAAGACCCACCAGCTGGTAGACCTTTGAGTTTTAGCCCTGGCTATGCGTTGAACTGCTTAGGAAAAGGACATTCAAATAAGCCTTGGACTTCCAGCTAGGAAGTAAAGGTGTGTGTGGGTGTGTGGGGTGGGGCAGCGGTGGTGGTTATTTTGCACTAAGTATTGAGATCTAGGATCTTATTTGTCACTTCTTTACTCACTGGCTAGTCTGGCTTGAATGAACAGGTTGTGCTCAATGTCTAGAATCATCACATCTTATATTGTCTTGTCTATGGTAAGTGCTTGTTGCCTATTGTGTGCAAAAGCCTGCGTGAAACGCTATGAAGCAAGGGTTCCTTGGGTTATAGACTGCTACTAGTCCATGGCCTGTTAGGAACTCTTTACACAGCAGGGGATCAGCAGCTGCCAGGGAGCAAAGCTTCATCTGTATTTATAGCCATTCTCCACTGCTCACATGACAGCCCAAGCTCTGCCGCACTCTCCAATCAGCAGCAACGTTAGATTCTCATGAGTGTGAAATTACTGTGAGTTGTACTTTGGAGGAATCCAGGCTGCATGCTCCTTGTAAAAATCTAATGCAATAATAATAAAGATGAAGTCTACCGTACATGTAACATCCTTGAATTTTGCCCAAGTCACCACTTACCTCCACCCCTGGGACCACAGGAAAAATTGCTTCCACCAGACCAGTCCCTGGTGCCCAAAGGGTGGGGACTGCTGCTGTGGAGGACATTATCGTGCTCTTGGCTAATCATTGTCTACACAGTCTGGCCTCATGGTTTCTGTTCCCTGTGAGGAAAGCTGCTTTCCTCATCATCAGATATTTCTTTAAGATAACACAACTTAGACAATATTATTTTCATTTTAAAAGTCACTTTTATTTGAGAAAAGTTAGATAAAGCAAAAGAAGAATAAGAAAATTCCTCCACTTAGCATGAATTACTATCCATTTGGTTAAATTCCTATAGTTTTCTTTTATGCCTATTTATTCTTTCTACAAACATTGGGTCTATTGCATTTACAAAAATTGTTTATACCGTTTTGCAGCTTGCTTTCTCACTCAGCAATACATTGTGAGTAATTTTCCATGGATAGGCTTATGACCCTTCCTCAGTTGGATCTTGCACATTTCCTTGCATTTCTTCTTTGCAATATTCTAGCAATTAAAACTTGTTTCATCTTTTCCTTCCATCTCGAAGTTTGCTTATTCCAAGAAGTCCATTTGTTAAAAATTATGAACAGAAGGACTGAAAGAAGAGAAATCTTTCCATTTAAGAAACACATAAAAATGTGCTGAATGTATGTTTGACATTATCATCTGCTGCACAGATTTCTTTGGCGGGCATCCACTTTAATTGTCTGCCACGTGGCTCTGTGAAGCACTTGGCAGCCTTCACTGAGAAGATGTGGCAGAGGAGGGCTGAGAAGTTGGGAGCGGGGCATAAGAGTAACTGGCACTTGTTCCTTGACCAGGAACCGGAGTTCATGTGAATGTCAGCATTACTCTGGTGAGAAATCATACATTGAGAAGATTTTCTTTGGAAGCAAATTTGTTTTTCTCTTCAAACCAAATAGATTCCAAGTGACCGACTGCAGGTTTTTCTTTTGTGGTACAGTGCTTTTTGCAGAATATCATAGGTGTTAGGTGGGGACAAAAAAGTGTTCTTTGGTCAAGCAAATTTGGGAAATGATGTATTTTAGATGAACACTTTTTTTTAAACACAAGACTTCTCAGAAAATTTTAGCGTGCTTATATGCAGTGTGACTCTCCAAGTGAAGGAAAATGGTCAAGTTTTCTGAAACTCAAACACTCACTCTTTTTTGATTGGGGCGTGCATACATTAACAACTTTGGAAAACACAGGTGATGGATGTACAATCCTCTACTGATACTAAAGTAAGGAGAAAATGAAAGCGGTTTCATTGTTCTACTTAAGGTTGAGATTTTCCCATGTAAGTTGATGTTCTAGGGGATAGTTCAGTCAAAGTCCAGTAACTGGGAGGTAAGTGTGGCAGAAGTCACTCTTGGGGATTTTAAGTGAGAAACTAAAGCTGAGTTGATTTGAGGCACAATCTTTGGGTAGATTTGGTTTCTCTTTACCCTCCTTGAAAAGTTTGCACCATCACAACAGGTGTTGGCTGAGAGATGGACAACATAGTCATAGGTATTAGAATCTTCCTTCCTGTATTACTTGACTGGTTCTCCTTTATCGGGGCTGTTCTTGGAATGAGGCCCACAAACCTTTCCTTCCCGAGGCCAGCTCAAGGTTCTCCAGTTGCCCTCCTGCCTCACCTAACCTTTTTGGAGCCAGTGATTTACTGCAGTGGTCTGAGAGTTGGGGAATATCCTTAATGAGTCTGAGAGCCTGGGGCGGTGCTCGAAACTGCCTCTGACCACAACTAATCTTAGCAAAAAAAAAAAAAAGAAAAACTCAGAAAAGTAAGACCCCAGAAGAGGACTGCTGATGGAAGAATGGTGGGCGTTTAAGCAAAAGGAGGTAGGGCAGCATTCCTAGCCATCTATAAATTAAAAACAAACAAAGGAAAATCATATCCAACTGCAGTCAATTGCTCCTGTAAGAGAAGGAGGGCAATTCAAAGAGGTTTATGTATTTTGGCGGTGAACAGCGTATGTGTGGGAGTTTAAAAGCATAGAATAACATGACCAGGAACCAACTCCAGTGGCTGAGAGCTCTTGCTTCCTCACTTTGTCCAGCTAGTGTAGCTTGAGCCAATTTTCTTTTTCTTTCTTTCTTTACCCTTGTTTAATTCTTCCATGTTCAAGGCACCAGGAGGTACTGAAAGAAGGGTTGCCTATGTCCATGATAACATCTTATATTTTCAGTTAGGGAACTTTCAAAGCATGGTTATATATTGTTTTGTGTCTTGTTTTTATACCAAGCCTATGAGCCAGTGTAGAGTTTATTCCAATCTTTGGTATGGCCTCATGGGAGGCTGTTAGTGTGGGAAGTTGTGGGTGGATATCTAGAAAGGACGTCCTATGATTAGTTGGGACTGTTGGTTTGGCTTTTTCCAGTTGGTCCAAGGTTGGAAGTTGGAACAAAAATTAAGGAAGCTGTTAGTTATTAATCAGGCCCCAGGCATTTTGGACTGATTGCCAGAGAGATTACTATTTAGCCTGGACTGGTAGCTGTAGACAGCAGATTGACTTCCTAGTGTTAAAAATCTTTTGTAGAGGTCACAGGTGTGGGCTAGTCACCTCCACCAAGCCCAACACATCAATATAGTTTAATCATATTAACTGAGCTTTGTTGGTTGCAAGAGGCCTTGTAGCCAACTAACTAATTAAGCTATATTCACTGATTAGTTGACAGACTGGGCTGTGGCCAATTAGGTTGTTTTCTGTGTCTTGCCTCCGTGTTTCCTATAATTGCTGTTGGAGTTCTCAGAACCTGATGTAGTTCTGGGAGCTTTCTGATTGGGAATCATCTTTTGTTTTGTTCTTCTTTGCTGAAACAAACTTTCCTTGATATACTTTAATACCGGGATGATTGCTGTAAATAGCAGTTAGCTTCCTAGGCTTTTTGCTCCAGGCTGTGGGCCACACTTCTGTTTTTACATAGTGTATGGTCTGGCCACTGTTCATTTGTATACTCAGTTTCAGAGGATGGAGTGAGGTGAAGGAACAGCAGATGTGTGAAGTGCATGGGGGGGAGGAATCTGAGCCCACTTTTTGGTTAGACCCTCACTGTTGGGTGTTACTGGGAGACAGATTTTGGGGGTGGGGAGGTTACAGGGAATTGAATGCAGGACTTTGTATTGAGCTACATCCCAAGACTTTTTATTGTTTTGAGACAGGGCCTTGCTAAGTCATTCAGTTGCTCAGGTTAGGCTTGAACATGTGAGCCTCCTGCCCCAGCTTCCCAGAGCACTGGGATTGCAGGAATGTACCATCGTGCCTGACTACCATAGTCTGTTGGCTGTTGGAAATGGAGGAGGGTCCTTAAAGGAGGTAACATAAAAAATTTTTGAAGAATGGATAGTTTTTGGGCAAATTAAAAACATACTTGAAAGTGAAAAGGGCAGGGAAATAGGACCAGTATGAGCAAATGTAGAGGTTATCAATGTTCCTAGAAGGGCATGTAGCATGGTAGAAGGGTGAGGTTAGCGTGAGTAAGACTTTGAATCTCCTAGGACCTTGATTTTTATTTGTTAGGAAGCCTTCATGTTTTGAACAGGACACAAAATGATCAGAGTTGGGCTGGGCATGTACCTCAGTGGTAAAGTGCTTTCTGAGTGTGTGAAAGACCCTGGGTTTGATCTCTAGTAACCCACACACCGCACACACAGAGTTGCATGTGTAGGAAGATTATTACAGCAGAAGGGCATGTACTGATTTTCAAGCAGGACAGGTTTAAGTGGAGAACTATCATTTTAAGTGCTTTCAAGAATGAAGAAAAAGTTAAACAGAAACCATCATATCTTCTGGAAGGCAGTTGATAATCTGTTCCAAACAAAATATTTTGGAGATACCTACCTTTCATACAAGTATGAATGATGAATCCAGACCTTACAAGGAGTTTCTGACACTGTTCTCAGATTTAGCCGCTACCCCAAGTAGAGTCACAGTAGCCAATTCTAAAATGCATCTGGTAACAATGAAGGAGGAAAGACAGGAAGTACCAACTTGAGGAGCAAAGAGAGACAGCTTGATTCATTTGGCAGAAGGTAGCAAGGCATAAATTCATTGTTGCATAGGAAAATGAGAAAAGGTTTTCTATCATAATGCATCCTCAGAGGTCCTGGTGTATTACTTTTAAAATAATTTTAAATTATGTCAAGATTTGACCTAAAACTCTGCTTTTTGGGACAAGGGCCCATGGTTAGTTTCTTTTTGTTGTTGTTGTTTGTAAATATTCACTGGCTTCAATAAATGCATAATCTTTGATTTGATCTATGAATTAAGTCGTTGAAATAATCAGAAAAATTTTCAAAGAAATATGTATGTGAATGTTGTTTATAACATCTGTAGTGGTAAAAATGGGCACAAATAATTAGGTATATCTAAACACTGGTATATTATGCAGGCTTAACTATGATGGTATAAATGTATACTGATTTGGAAAGATATCTATGTATGCTGTGAAATGTAAAGGAAGGAGGTATCCAAACTGCAAATAATATGTTCCTATTCTTGTGTTTTATATATATATATATATATATATATATATAAATGTCTATTATATAAACACCTAAAATGCTACATAACAAATGGTAATGTGGTTTTATGTAGGCTGTTTGACTTGGGTTTATCTTTTTTATATTTTCCAATTTTTCTTTTTCGTCCTTGGAAAAATAGATATATATTTTTAAGAATTTGCTTCTTTAAGAAGAAATGGAGGTAGGCATGATGATATATGTCTATAATATCAGCACCTTGAGAGTCTCAGGCAGGAGATCACAAGTTCACATTCTATCTGGGCAAATAAAGAAAAAGAAAAGAAAAATGAAATATCTGGGGACGGAGTTCAGTGTAAAGGCCCTAAGTTCAATTCCCAGTACAGAAAAAAAAAGATACAGAATAATAGCTTTTTCCTGCCATGACTAAGGTCTTGAGTTCAATACCCTGCGTCCCTTACTCTGCTTATACAAAAAAAGGGAGATGGAAGATTTGATCTTCCCGGAACTTCTTTGGAATGAAAATCAATTGTACTTATTCTCCTTTTACTACATGGACATATTTATTGATACACTATAAATAAATTTAGGTAGTTTGTAAATATTTCTACATGGGTGTTTGGGGTCCAGTAGCTAAGTATATACATCTATTTATGTAAAGGCTATACGCTTGGAACCCAGGAAGTATTCTTTTCTAAGGGGGTTGAATTTCCTTTTCAGTGACTCTGCGTAATGGTGCACTCTTTCCCTCTTAGACATTACTGTCCTTTCTAGGTGGGAAAAATCAGTGCCTTAGCCTTGGATCTTTCAACCAAGCCTAGAAGGGTGGTTGCATAGCAACTGCTGTTGATGTAAATGGTTAGTACTGGTTTTCTGGGGGGCGATATTGATTTGTGCAGTGAAAGTAGCTGAATGCTACTTTGCTGGTCACAATAGGAGAAAGGAGCTTTATGATCTGCGACCGTTTAGAGTCCCTTTGAAAAAAGACCCTGTGGGATAAGGAGCATTTAGTTTGTTCCACCAGAGAGGGTAGACTGAGTACAGTGCAGCAGTGAACTCTGAAATACAACCGTGCAAATTCTTCAAGAAATGAATCATTTCCTTTCTTTTCATCAGTTTTGACTGAATTCTTACCAGGTACCAGGCCCTAAACTAGTCACTAGGGCACAGTAAAGACAACATTCAATCTCCCAGTAGGAGCTTGTACTTCATTAGGGAAGAAAAACACAAATGCTAGTAACTTCAATGCCCTGTGCTAAGGGGTGGAAACACGTACCAAGGTGTTAGTGGATACAGAGGAAGGGTATCTAATGTCACTTGGGATCATTCTGCAGTCCTTTCTTGGGCAGTGACTGTGTGCTGTGGTATGAGAAGCAAAGATGAATGAGAACTGGCTCAGGAGTAAGGATTTCACAGTATGTCAGGAGAGACAGCTAGGAACAATCTTAGTACAATGTGGTAAGTACTTGACTCAAACAAAATTAAGGTAGAAAAGCACAGAGGTGGAGATTAATGCTTGATTTAATGCCTATTTAACCTTCACTGTTTGCAAAGGATTAAAACATGCATGATCTCATTTGATATTTATTCATAGGCAGGGTTTATCTCTTTTATTGATGGGGGGAACCGAGGTGTGGCAGTATTGTGATTTGTCAAAGGGTGGTGGTGTCTTAGTCCTCTCTGGCTGTTATAATGAAATAGACTGGCTAGCTTAAATAGCAGAGATTTATTTTCTCACAGTTCTAAGGGCTGAAAGTCACAGTCAAGGTCTGGCTGAGTTGGTTCCTGGTGAGGGATAGCTTGCACATGGCGGCTCTTGCTGGGTACTCACGTGGCCAAGATGGGGTGGAGGATAGGGTGGGGATGGAGAGACAGAGAATGGGCTATTTGGTATCTCTTCTCATGAGGACACTACTCTTGTCCAATCAGGGCCTCACCTTTATGACTATATTTAACCTTAACTGAAAACAAGTGTCTAAAGATAATGACACCACATGCGAGGGCGATCTGCTATGACATTTGTCCCCATTCATTGCCAGGGTTGACTCGCTGATCTGGCTGGCTAGGTGGAGTCCCCTTCCTCCCTCACCGCTCCAGGTGTGTCCCTCCCAAAACTGTGCGCTCAGTCAAAGAGGACAACCATCCCCATAGAGGAGCTATTCCTTGGTCAAGGGTATACGAGTAGCTGCGCTCCCTGCTAGAACCTCCAAACAAGCTCTCAGATATAACAGCACTGAAACATTATGACACCAGTATGTGAAGGATACACAAACATTCAGCTCATGATAGTTTGGCTGCAGAATCAGGGGACTTAGCCTCCAAATTGCATGCAAATGTCCTTGTGTGCATATTTCCTATGTCACATTCGATCTTCTAAGAGGTACTTTTGTTTTTCAGTGTGAAAAATTAGTGACTGTCTTACCAATCAGAAGACAAATGTAGCTCCGCCGTTTGGGTCTCTGTTTATTCTCTCTCTCACAGCTTGTCATTAGGGCTTACTAAATGCAGATCTTTGCACAGCGCTCCTGGAGAGCTTGGCACAGTCCATCAATATCCAGTTGGGGCTTTTCACTACTAATGTCCACTTTTAAAGAGGAGGTGGGAAGGTGGAGACAGCATAGTCATTTGAGGACGGTGGCTGGGATACTAGGCCGTGGCTTAGAGGCTAGTTCTATTTAAAAAGAATAGGATACCTTCGGCAGATACTCTTGCTTCAGCTGCGAGATCATAGCCTGCTCCAGGACCAGTTAGAGGAGGAGAACAGGGGTGGCAGCAGTGAGGATATAGCACTGGGGAATCATTATGGCCAGCGGTTGGAGCCACTCCTTTAGAATGGATTTTCTGCTTCTCGCTTCATCCTCTCTTTCAAAGACAGCAAGGTGCTTCCTCCCCACTTGTATAGGACTGGCATATCCCCTTCCTGCCCTGTCCTCATGATCTTCAATCTTGACTGCATCTTCAAATCACTAGGGAGACATTCAAATCATATGTGCCATGTAGGCCTGGGAGATTCTGAGTCAGCTGGAGTGGGACTCATGACCTTTACTTTTTTGTAAGCTCCCCAAGTGATTTCAATATGTGGCCCAGGGTGAAAAATGGAGGCATTCCCTAGGCCCCACTTTAAGGCCATGGGGGACCAACTGGGACTCACAGGTTCCTGATCGCTTCATCCAATTTGATTTTCTCAAGAGCTGTGAAATAGGCAGGCATCAGGACCTTTCCATGGAAACCAAGAATGCATTTGGCTTGTGAATTGGGAGGTGTTAGGCAGGGAGGTGCAGGTAGAAGAAAGGCTAGGCTTGGTATGAGGAAATCAGGAAGGAATGATTTTGTTTCTCTTGTTTTGAGCAGTCATGTTTTTATTCGTTTACTCATTGAAAAAAACATTTGCTGAATGACTACATGTGCCAGATACTGTATTTTCTGTTGCATTACGGGTCCTAGGCCTGAGACAGATTGGTGATGGTGGAACATGGGGAAGGCTACCCCTCTGGGGCTTAGCTTGGGGGAGTGGCCAGTGTATATGGTCAGAATATCATGGAACTCTGTATGGCATGGTCAAGCACAATTATCTTTGCCTACATGACTTGTATGCTGAAAGAGTAAAACTAATTTGTTTTTCCATTTAAAATTAAGCTGAATCAGAATTTGTAATCCTTTTGGGATGAAAAGGGGTACAAACTGTGGAACGGGGCAACTGTGGCAGATGAAACTGTGACTTGGTGACCAGGAAGAGAGAACACATGGCTTTAGACTCGTGAATTTTAGTCTGGTGAAACTGACTGCTGTGACACCCACAGATGTCCACCCATCTCTGCGTAGGGACGTTCCATTAAACAAAGCCAGTTGAAATCTCGCATTTTGGAGATTTTTCAAATATTGTTACTGAGGCATTTTCATTGTTTCATTTTAATTCAAATGGGTTTTTATTTAAGATTCAGAGGTCCTAAGTTTTATGTCCTTGAGTTTGATTTAAAATCTAGTCATTACAGATAGTAAACACTGGTTTCATTTTCTTGTAAAAATAGTTCATGACATTGTGGTAAGGAACTCAGCCTGGCAGCTGAACATAATGGAAAGTGCATGGTCTTTGGCTTGAATAGGCCCAAATATGAGTCCTGGTTCTGTCATTTATTTAGGATCTAGGGCAAGTTACTTAAGCATTTGAGTCTCTGTGTCTTCACCTTTGAGATGGGGATAACAATGTGGAAGAGTATGCAATATGCCTTCAGCAGTGCCTTGTATGTAATTAGTTTTGATTAATATCTTTTTCACCTTTTGTAATGGCAGCGCATATCTATCCACATCTTAGGGCTTGGAGTTAAACAGGTGTGCAGCACACAAGAGGCCTTAGTTAAAATTATACCTGGGAAAACGAGCCCTCATAACATCTAATATGAATTATGAAAATATCTAAGGAGAAAAAAATAGCATGTTTTTAGGTATGTAAGTTACTCTTGATTTTGTATGTTTGTGAATTATTGATTGCTAGGCCATCACAATGGCTTTTTTTGAAGTAACAAGAAAGATAAGAATAGCTGACAATAAGGCCTGGCCCATGTGCTGGGATATTTTATTTATGTTATCTTATCCTCAGAATAACCCTCAGAGATAGGTGTTATCACCTATATTGATAAATAAGGAAAGTAAAGGATAGGTTAAATGTAGCAAAACAGGATTCCAAGTCAAGAGTTATCAGTAAATCGTTGAAGTTATTATGGCTGTTACATTTCTAACTAAACTAAGTCATAAGATTAGCATTCCAGGACCAATATGCTGAAGACTTGTTGAATTAATGAGTACATGGAATCTGCAAGCATGTGGGGAGTGCTTAGCTGTCTAGGATTATTTCCTGAGTAGGGATTTGAGCAAGGACAATGGACCTTAAAGAACTTGGGAGTCTTTGGCCAGCTATAGCTAACATCTAATTAAATGCTAGAAATTTTAATATTTGCCTGATAATTCACTGAGTGGATGGATAGTTCTTTCATTACTTTTGTTTCTTGGACATTTTGAGTAAGAACAATTTTTCCTTATCATCTTCTGAATACTTTCCTGAATGCTTGTTTTGGTTTGCTTGACAGTTTTTACAAGTTTATCTTTTGGGCAATACATATAGTGTTTTGACATTTATATTCTAATGACACATTTGAGTTTCAAGATTTGGAGTAGGGCTAAAATTCATCTTCTGTGTTGCACAAAAACTAGAATGTACACTTTATATAATGATGAGATGCTTGATGACTTTTCTGCAACCAGATTAATGATTTCAACAATTGATCTTTAATATGCATGAGCTGAATTCCTGTTAGGGGAAGAAACCTTTGCTTCCTTTAGGTTCCCTTTCATACTACTTTCCATAGTTGGATCTTTTTCTGAGTCTGGAGTTGGTCATGTTTTCTTCATTTATATGCATTTATCCAGGTCAAAATGTGGTCAGAGTGATGACATACCGAGGAAATTTAGGGCTCTTGATTCAGAGCCAGAGGCCTGTATAAACCTTCCTGTGTCTGCAGCTTTGGGGTTGGGGAAGGTCTCTGGACCTGTCCCCTCAAAATGTCAGGAGGTTACTTCATTTCCATAAAGGACCACTCCTAGAAAACAAAGCCTTGGTGATTAAAACAAAAACAAAAAGCCTAGCAATTGTTACATTGACATTTGAAATATTTTTGCATTTTAAAATCAAGCAGATCATGTTAAAAAGTTATGGTAGTACTGACAAAGGAACAATAGCTGGAGAGTAGATTCTTTTTTTTTTTTTTTTTGGTCTTTTTGAGAAGGGTTCTGTCTATGAAGTTCAGGCTGGCCTTGAGCTCACTTTATAGTGCAGGTTGATCTTGAACTCATAATAATCCTCCTGCCTCAGCCTTCCACGTGCTGGGATTACAGGGGGGTGCCACTATGCCTGGCTAGACAGTAGATTCTTAGTAGTATTTTAGGCAAATAAAACTCAATAGCAAAGTATGGAAAAATACTATTAAAAAAAGCACAGCAACACAAAACTCACAGGGCTCCACAGAAACACAGCCCAACCGAGCTGTAACCCTCGTGGCTTACACAATTCCAGAAAAGTCCCAGCAAGGATCTGAATAAAGTGTCCATAGCCAAGAGGAGCTGACAAGGCCAAGCCTCCAGGAGTCCTCACATTTCTGGTTTCCCATTAGATTTTATCTCTCATCTCAAGCGGTAGGATCTGGCAAGACTGTAGTCCGGCTTTCAGAAGGGCTGGGGGAAGAAGCAAGGTCATGCCTCTGTTAATAATGCTCTGCTTCAGACCACAATGTGAGAATTTGGAAGCATGAGGGCAAAAGAAGGCTGATGCAGGAATCTTGGCCTTGGATCAGTTTTAGGGAGTTTTGCATAGAGATATTTACTTTTGGAAGATAATGTTAGCTCAATTATTTCCTATGGAAACTGGAAAATAAACACCCACTTTAAACAAAACACAGGCACATACTTAGTTCTTATTTGCACCCTTTCTCTGACTAGTAAGTGAGAAAAGTCGGGGCATGAGTGCGCACATGTTCATGCGAGCGTGCGTGCGTGCGTGCGTGTGTGTGTTTCTGTTCTTCTGTGGTTACATTCTTGGTTTTCTTCCATTTGTCACGTGCTTGCTGCTGAGCAGCAATGGATGGACGGGTTTTGATTAGGGTAAGGCAGTTTGCCCATCACCTGCTCATGACAGGGCTCACCAGTGGGCAGGCAGTCCAGGAGCTCAGCTTGTCTTGTTAACATACCGATGTAGCAAGACTGATGTTTTCTGAGCGAGAATTATTTTTCAAAGTCTTATTTGGTCCAGCTCCTGATCCAGTACCACATCTTATATAATGTATATCATGAACCTTCCCTGAAAAAGCAGCCTCGCCCTGAAGGAGCAACGTCCCTGCCCCCAAACAAGCGAGCAGATCCAGCTGCATGAGCTGTGTCTGCTCCCGTAGAGCAAGCAGACCCTCACCGGCAGAGTGAGCGAACAGAACCACACCAGTGAGCAGTGCCAGCCTCTGTAGGAGTGAACAGCCCTGAGCTAGAGGAGCAACATCCTTTCCCCTCCTGAGCCAACAGGCTGGAGCAGGAGGAGTGAGGCCCCATCCCTAGGGGAGCACAGCAGAGGCAGCAGAAGAAGGAATAACTGGCCCTCCAGATTCTGTACAAGGACGACACCTCGGGACTAAAAGGAGCAACCAGACCCTGTGACTGAGGATGGTAAGTTCAACTGCCCAAGCAGACCCCACCCTAGAGCCTCCATACAGCAGAGAACAGAGGGTGGATCATGTTCCCCACATCTTGGCTTCGATGATAACCACAACCCGGGGAGGGACCCCCCTACCTTTACTACTACTGCCATAACTGCTAAGCTTTATGAACCTCTGGATAGTTAACTTTATGTGATCGCTGTTGAATAGTGTGTGGTTGTAGTACAGGTAAAGTTGTTACATTTAGTAGATATTTACTCTAGGTCAATATTTTGTTTATCTTAGTGTTTACAACATAATTATAGGTCCTGCCCCCTGTAGAGGCCTTCCTACAAGAAAGGAGACTTTCAGACACAGTATGTTTTTTTTTCTCCTAGGCCCCCAAGCATCTACTCCCACTATAGTACATATTTTGAAATCCAGAATATTAAAAATTCTGTCAAAAGCATCGGAAGCAGAAGCAACCACTGTCAGGGCAGAGTGTCAAGATAAGACAGGGCTGTTGTCAGTGACCAAGTAATGACAGATATCTTAAAAACAAGATAACCTGAAAAGTGGATCTTATAGCTCCTAGATGACACATAGAAGAATAACCTAAGATTAGTTGAAATTAGTGAAAAATCACAAGATGGCACAAATGGTATAAAAAAAACCTATTTACTGAAATAATAGCTGAAAACTTTCCAAACAAGATAAAATAATTTAACATACGGATAAGTGAGCTATATAGTGAGGATCAGAAAAGGACCTCCCCACAAAACATCGTAGCTAAAATCTTGAAAGTCCAACATAAGAATAGAATGTTAAAAGCCATTGGAAAAAAGCAATGAATCACTTACAGAGGTAACCCATCAGAATTACAGCAGACTTCTTAATATGAACCTTAAAGACCAGCAGAGCTTACAGTGAAGTATTTCAAGCTCTAAAAGAAAATTTCTGACCAAGGTTGACATATCCTGCAAAATTATCTTTCAAGATTGGTGGAGAAAAAAATTGATTGACACTCTCATGATGAATGGCATCTAGAGAAATTCATGACTGCCAAACCAGCTCTGCAAAAAAATTCCCAAGGGTGCCCTAGAAAGTGACAGTGGAGCTAAGAACGAGGGAAGCTCTAATACAGTGAATACACCACGTTGGGTGAGCAGTTAAGTAGAAGAGAAAGTTCGGGAATCAACCATAGGGAAATAAGGCAATGACGTGAGTAAGTCAAACCTATTAATAATAACTCTTAATGTGAGTGGTCTTAATTCCCCAATCAAAAGACACAGACTGGCAGAGTGGATCAAGAAACAAAATCTAATTGTGTGCTGTATACACCAAACACATGTAACCCCCCAAAAACGCATAGACTAAGCATCAAAGGATGGAAAATCATGTTCCGTGCAATGGGAACACCTCAAAAGCAGGAATAACTATCCTATTTTCAAAGCAGGCTTCAAGACAAAACTGATCAGAAGAGGCAAAGAAGGGCATTACGTATTGGTGAAGGGAGCAATCCAAAAGGCAGAAGTAAGTTATTAACATATATGCATAGATCAGTGGCGCACTTAACTTCATAAAACACATACTGCTGGACACAAAAGATCAGATAAACATAACACTATTAAAGTGAGGGACCTTGATACCCTGTTATTAACAAAAGAAGTATGTTAGTTGAACAAAACCTTCAAACAAATGGACTTAGTAGTTATCTGCAGAGTATTCCACCCAACAACAGATTCTTCTGAGCAACACATGGCACTTTCTCCAAAATAGACCATAACCGATTTAACAAGTGTAAGTAAATGTAAAAACATTGGAATTATACCATGTATATTATCAGATCATAGTGCAATGAAGTTAGACATCAATGACAAAAGAAAACACAGAAATTATACAAATGCATGGAAACTAAACAATGCAGTCTTTACTAATCAATGGGTTACAGAAGAAATCAAAGATGAAGGAAAACAGTTTCTAGAATGCCAGTACAACATACCTGAACTTAAAGGACACAATGAAAGCTGTACTAAGAGGAAAGTTTATTACAGTGAATGCCAATATCAGAAAAACAGGGGGTACCCAAATAAACAACCCCGTGATGCACCTCAAGGTCCTAGAAAAGCAAGGACAATCCAAAACCAGAGCCAAAAGAAAATTTCCAAATCAGGTACAAGGAAGAAAATTATAAGAACTAGAACAGAAATCAGTAAAGTTAAAACCAAAAAATAAAACAGAACAATGAATTGAAGAGTTTGTTCTTCAAAAGATTAAATAAAACAGGCAACCTCTTCCCTTACTGAACTGAAAGAGGAGAGAAAAGACCCAAATCAATGCAATTAGGAATGTAGTAAGTGAAATCACACACACTGGACACTGCCCAAGCAAAAAATACTATTAACAACTTTGAAATTTATGCTCCAATAATTTGGAGAATTCAGAAGAAATGTATAGATTGCTAGATACGTGTGAATTCCAAAACTGAACCAAGAAGATGTAAAAACCCTGAATAATCCCATAGTAGGCAATGACGTAGAAGCAGTAAGAAAATAACCCAGGTCTGGGTAAGGTTCACTGCTAAATTCTACAAAAACTTCTCAAGCTTTTTGATAAAATTGAAAGGGGAAAGAGTACTCTCAAAGTCACTCCTGGAAGCCACCATTACCCTAATTCCAAAGCCAAACAAGGACCCTACCAAAAAAGAAAACTATAGCCCAATCACTTCAATAAATATTGATGCAAAAATTCTCAACAAGTTACTGAAAAACAATGCAGTGAATCATAAAAAACAATCATACACAGTGACCAAGTAGGCTTTATCGCAAGGGTGCAAAGATAGTTCAACGTAGGCAAATTAATAAATGTTATACGTCACATAAACAGAAACATGGACAAAAACTACATAATCATCTTAACAGGTATAGAAAAGACCTCTGATGAAACCCAACATCCTTTTATGATAAAATGTACGAAGTGAATAGAGATTTTATCTTAAGCTGGTTAAAGCCATTTATCTCAAAACTTCAGCCAACATCATATTAAATGGGGGAAAATGGGAAGCTTTCTGTCTTGGTTATTTTTCTCATTGCTGAGACAAAATACTGTACACTCAAAGTTAAACGAGGAAGGGTTTATTGTAGATTACTGTTTATAGAGGTTTCAGTTCATAGTTGGTTGACTATGGCAGGGCAGCATGGCAGAGGGGCAGCACAAAGGAGAAATAATTCATGGCAGGCAGAAGGCAGCAAAGCAGCAGGACCCTCTTTCTGTCCCTTATATTCTATTCAGGCTACCTACATTTATGGTGGGTAGCACTCCCACTCAGGGTGGGGCACCCTTAATCTTAGCATCACGCTATGAATCAATCTCAACATCACATCCTTGATCCCAGCACCACATTCTAGATCTAGATACCTCCAGAAAGCCTCACCTATGACCACGTGAAGCTTTACAAAACATCTAGATATAAGCCATAACACTTTCCCTCTAAAATCAGGAACAAGACAAAGATGTCCACTCTTGATCAACATAGTACTTGAAACATTATAAGAACAACTAAGAAATAAAAGGGATATGAACAGAAAAGGGAGAAGTCAAATTATCATTATTTGAAAACGATGTGATCCTCTGCACAGAAGACCCAAAAAATCCACCAAAAGGATCTTAGAATTAATAACCAAACTGAGTAATGCAGTAGGATACAAATCAACACACAAAAATCAAATGTTCCTGTACATTAATAATGAACTGAGAAAGAAATTAGGAAAAAATATCATTCATAATAGCACCAAGAAAAATTAAATATTTAAGAATTCACCTAAGGAAGTAAAAGACCTCTACAATGAAAACTATAGTACTCTGTAAACATAAATTGAAGAGACATCAGAAAATGAAAAGATATCCCTATCCCTGAATAGACAGAACCAATATTGTCAAAATGGCCATATCTCCAAAGTTAACATATTTACCACAATTCCAATCAAAAGTCCAAAAGCATTCTTCATAGAACTGGAAAAAACAATCCAAAAATTCATATGGGACAAGAAGAGACCCAGAATAGCAAAAGCAGTCCCAGGTATAAAGTGCACAATGGGAGACTTCACAATCCTGGACCTAAATTATATTATAAAGCTACTGTGATAAAAAAAATAGTATAGTACTAACAAAACAAAACAAAACAAAAAAACAGACATGAGGATGAATGCAACAGAATAGAAGATGCAGAGACAACCCCGAGCGCATCTAAGTATTTGATCATTGACAAAGGGGCCAAAAGCCTACAGTAGAGAAATGACAGTCTCTTAAATAAATAGTTTTGATCCATATCTCTCACAATGTACTAAACAAAAATCAAAATAGATCAAAGAACTATGTTTCTAGTTTGTTAGTTCATAGGTGTAGTATATCATGTTTACATTCCTTGTGGAAAGTTGGTACGTAGCACATCTTAATTCCTTTCTTCTTAATTCCTTCCCTCCACCCTTTCCTTGATCCCCTTCTTTTATTTTTTGTACATATTTGCAGGGCATAATGTTTGCTTCCTTGTGTGGAGTTAGTGTATGTACATAACACATTCCAATTCCTTTTTTAAATCTCCTGTCCCTTCCCTCCATTCTCCCTCCTTTCCTCTCAAAGAGCTAAATGTTAAAACAGGAACAATTAACATGCTGGAAGACAAAGTAGTTATGGGTGTGGGCGAGCACTTTCTAAACAGAACCGCAGCACCACCAGAACCAAAAATGGGATCATACCAAAAAGGTCTGCACAGGAAAGAGTCAGCATTGCCGAATAGAGCAGGAGCCACATTGGAGTTACTCAGAGAAAATCACCTAAAAACACAGGTAACTGGAGAAAAAGCAGGATACATAACATCCTGATACCAAAAACAATCTGAAATAAGAGACTTACAGATCAAACAACACAGGCATAAAGCTTTATAAAATGGTGAAGCAGCCCACAGAGCTGCTGCGACAACTCTGCCAGAGTGTGGAGCAGGAGCCACCATTCTGGAAAGTTCCCCAAAAGCTGAAGGACAATAGCATGACCAGCTCAAGCTCCACAGGATAAATTTGAGATAGAAGGCTCCTCACCTCTTTGGCCTCCCCCCAAACAGAGGGCATTGCTTTCTGTTACTATTAGCTCATGTTGCCTGTTCTAGATTTTCATGGACCCTTAAAGAGCAAACTCTTTTGTATGCATAATACTTTTGAGAATCATCCATATGTATATATCAAGATGATTGCTATTACCATTGTATGGATGCACTGTAATTTGTTTATCCTTCTCCAGTTGGCAGTTGGGTGGGTCATTTAGAGTATTGGACCAGTATGAATAAAGCTGATATGAGTGTCTTGTACCAATGTCTGTGTGTATGCACATTTTCATTTCAATTGAACCGATATCTAGAAATGGAGTTGCCACATCATATAAGAAACTTACGTTGAACTTTATAAGAAATCGTCACTCTTATAACATAGTTGCTCCATTTCACAATCTCATGAACAATGTGGGAAAATTCCATTAGCATTATAGTCTCGCCATACTTGGTGGAGTTAATTTTACATATTTCCATGTGCATATTGGTTGAAATACCCCTTTTGTGGGAATCAAGATGTGGAGAATCTTTTCATACATTTAATGAGCTCTATCTTCTGTTAAGTGTCTGCTCAAAGTTTTGTGAAGCGCCCATTGAAATTGTTTTGTTTTCCCATGCTTTTCTTTTTTCCTGTTTCATTGATTTCTGCCCTTATTTCCTTCCTTTTATTAGAATTTAATTTAGCTTTGGCTTCTTGAGCTTAGATCTTTCATTTTAATTTAAATTTTTATTGGTACATGCTTGCAGTACATGTTTCCATTCCTTGTTGGCAGCTGTTGCACATACATAACACACTTTAATTCTTTTCTCAGCCTCTTCATAGATCATCTATTTTAAAGCTTTCTCTTTCTCATATAATCATTTAAAGCTATACATTTCTTTCAGCACTCCTTTAGTTGTGTCCTATACATTTTCCTATGTTATTTGTCATCAGTTAAAATACTTTCAAATTTCTCTCGTGACTTCTTGTTTGACTCATGGCTTACTTGGATGTGTTTTATTTAATTTCACAAACTGTGTTGATTCTAAAGTTATATTTTTGTTTTTCCTTTCTAATTTGTACCTGTTGTGGTCAGAAAATATGCTCTATGTGATTTCAACTTTAAAACCATCAGAACATTTTTTATGACCCAATATGAGTCTGCATGATAATTGTTCCATTTGCACTTGAAAGCAATGTGTGTTCATCTATGATACATACAGTGTCTAAAAAAAATCTAAGTCAGTTTGCTGAACTGAAAATTTCAGTTCTTCTATATTTTTACTGATTTTAAAAAGAACTACTCGGGCTGGAGGTACAGCTCAGTGGGCTAAGTGCTTGCCGCTAAGCACTACGGCCCTGAGTTCGATCCCCGGTCCCGGAAAAAAAAATAAAAATAAAAAAAATAAAAAGAACTACTCATTCTATTAGTTTTGGGAAGGGGAGGGAGGAATTGTCCTTCGGTATGCGGGCTTGTTTATTTTTCCCCTTCTATTATATCAGTTTTTGTTTGCGTTTTGAAGCATTGCAATTTAGGTGCGTGTATACTCGGGATTGTTACATCCTCTGAAACACTGACCCTTTTATCAGGAAGAAAATGCATCTCTTTCTCACTGTTATTTTTTGTTGTCCTGAGGTCTACTTTGTCTGAATTAATAATTCTCTCCAGTTTTTTTATGGTTAGTATTTGGATGGTATGTATTTTACATCACTGTATCGTTAATTCCTGTGTTTTAGTATGCTTGAAGTGTATCTCATAGACACACTTTGAGTGTGAGTCAAATATAAGAAAACCACTGACTTAGATACACTATGAGATTGAGTCTTATTTCTAAAACTGTTATCTGATCGTCTGTTTATAAAGTGTAGTGCTTAGACAATCTATATCAATATGATGTCGATATGCTTACATTTAAGTTAACCATCTTTTATTTTCCTTTTGTCTGATGTTTTCTTTTCCTGACTTCTTTTGTATTGAGTAGTTCATCATTTTATCTTATTTTATTTCCAATATTGGCTAATTTTTATACTTTTAAATTGGGGTCTTTATAGCTTTTGTAGCATGCATCTATACATCATTGTAATTGTAATATAATACTACTTCACGTACACTGCAAGAACATTAAATCTGGGGGGCTGGGGATATAGCTCAGTGGAATAAGCGCTTGCCTAGCAAGCGCAGGGTCCTGAGTTCGATCCCCAGTACCGCAAAAAAAAAAAAAAAAAAAAAGAGACACAGTAAAGAACATTAAATCTGAATAGTACTTTCATTTCTGCCCTTTTACCCTTGGTCAAAAATCTCATAATTTGACAAAAATCTCCTACTATATTGTTATCATTTTTGTTTTAAGTCATAGTTATGTTTTAAAGAAATTTAAAAATGAAAGAAAATTTTTAAATATTTATTTATATTATATTTTTATATTTGTTTTTTATATTTACTATTTTACCAGTTTGGGAGCTTTTTGTTCATTTTGTAGGCTACAGAACTTCTTTTTACCTTTATTGTAGTATATGTATGATGATCATTAACTCAGTTTTTGTCTGAAAATATTTTCATTTTACTTTTAATTTTGGAGTATTTTTGATGTATATTGATAGCTTGGTTTACTTTTTCTTGCTTTTTGTAATTTAAAGCTGTCATTTAGCTGTTTCTGATATTAAGTCAGTCCATTCCTTTTTTTGTCTTCCTAGTACCAGGATATAAACCCAGGGACTTACATAGGATAGGCAGGTACTATACCACTGAGATAAAGTTTTGCTAATTTGCCCCGGTTGGTCTCAAATCTTCCTGCCTCAGCCATCAAACTAGCTGAGATTACAGCTTTGCACCATCATGCTTGCAAAGTCAGTGGTTTTCTTATATTTGTCCTTCTGTATCAAGTGTCTTTTTTTTCCCCTTCTGGCTATACCTTTTCTAGTTTTCAGCAATTTAAAATGATATGCTCCAGTGGGTTTTTTATATTTATACTGTGTGACCTGTATAGATATTCTTGGATCTGTAGGTTTATACTTTTTATGAAATTTTGAAAAAAATGCCAGGCATTATTTCATGTTTTTATTTCTATGTTTCAAGTGCAGTTTTTTTCACAGTGTATAATATGGTATTAATTTCATTCAGCAAAATTTTCATCAGAAATGTACTTTTTCAGGTCCAGAAGATTTAGTTGGTTCTCTTTTGTATCTTTAATTTCTCCATTTCTTTATTTATATTTTCCTTTAAAACTTTGAATATATCTTTACTACTCTTAAAATTGTGAATTGTCATTTTTGTGTATATATTTCTACCGACTGATATTTTCCCCCTGACTATAGATACCATTTTACTACTTTTTATCAGGATTATTCTTTTCTCTTGGATCAAAGAGTTGACATTGTGAATACTACTTTGTTGAGTGTGTTTTCAAACTTTCTTTTAAAGATGGGTGGAATTTATTTGGTCAGAAATTTGTAACTTGCAGATCAAAGTGAGACTCTGAAGTTTGTTTTTAGTGCCTCTCTGCAGTAACTTCACTCTAGAGCAGCTTAGCCCTAATAGTTCTGGGGTCTCTTCTGAATGCTTTGCTTGTTTAATGGGATCTCACTACTCCTATTGGTTAAAATGTGGACGCCTCCCAAGCCTGTATGAGTCTGGCAGTGGTACAGTGTACAGTTCTTTGGTAGTTTTTTTTCACTCATAGTTACTCTTTGCCTTTTTTCATAGTGTCTTACCACACATGCAGAACTGGATATTCTGCCAAAGACAGGGGCCACCTATGCATATTTACGGAGCTCCTTTTCTGCATAACTCTCTTTTTTGTTACTCTATCTTGAAAATTCCAGCTGCCCTACCTCTTCAAACTTCAATATTGTCTCTCTGAGATCCTGTGATCTACTTGGCTTTCACTTTCACATGGTCAAATCTCCAGGTACAAAGTTGGGGCATTTGCATGATTTCCCACGTTTCCTTTTTTTTAAGGGTCAAATCCTGTGCAATCTGAAGCCCGTAATTGAAAAGAGCTTTAAAAAAAAAAAAAAAAAAAAAAAAAAATATATATATATATATATATATATATATATATAGTTTGTCCTTTTGAAAAAATAGTCTTGCAGGAAGGCATGTCTAGTATCTGTTTCTGTGTTATATACTTTGGAGTAGAAATTATGCAGAATTTTAAGGCAAAGTGGAATGGTATTTTGTGTTATTCCATGTAGGCATATATAGTTTTATCTGATGACTGATTAACTGAATAAAACCCTATTAGCTCAGCAGTGAGAAATTAAGAATTTCCTGTAAGAAAACTAGACTTTCTTTGAGTTAATTTGATGTCCTTTGCCAATTGGACAGGGTTCAAAATGATTTGGGAGGAAACTTGGCCATAGTCCTTCTTAACAAATATCAAAGTATTCTTCATTTTTTTCCCTCAGTCTGATTTTGTCTGCAGAAAATGAATTCAGCTGGAAGAAAAACATAGCAGAGCAGAAGAAACTGTGCCGCTCTGAACGACAGTTATAGTGCAGAGAAGCGTGTCACATACCTTTTGGCAGAGCCACTAATGTGACGTACAAAGAAAAGTCTCCTGTAGCTTCCTCAGCTCACATTGTGGCTTTACGTTCCCGTGGTTTGGCAGCTCTGACTTAGAAAAAGCCATGCTACCTGGCTGACAAACCGGTTGACATAAATGTGCTAACCATATTCTGGCAGGTGGCCTGGTGTGTTAAGTGGCTTCTGAGAAATGAGAAACATGGCTGCCTCACAGACAGATTACCACTATCTCCGGCTCTGGTAGTTCTGGAATATGAACCTGGAGCAAGTTCATTTCTTTTTATTTTCCACGGAAATGGACCAAAGGAACTGCTGAAGGCTCTTACTGTGTCTAATTCCCATCATAGTATGCATTATTGTTTATCAGGGGATGAGGTTCTTTGGCTGGGTGGGCTTCAAAAGTCAGTCTCTGTCCCTCTCTCCTATAGACACATTTATCTCCATGCCTCTTACCTGTGACACATGTGTTTATTATACTTAAAGTTTAGATAATGTTTTAGGGTATAGATAAAAGCACAGGCTAGTGTCTCACTCCCTCATCTCTGACACAGGTAAAATTATAATTCCTGCTACCTGTGGTATGATGATCTAATGAAATTAATACATATAAATAACTTCATACCTAGTAAATAATGCTTTAATTCAATACATTTTTACCTGTACTGATAGCATTATTATACTATAGATTGCAAGATAGTGCTTCTTGACTCCTCTCTGGCCTTGTTTTAACTTTTTTTATTTTAAAGATAAAAGAATGAAAACACATTAGCAAACAAACGGACATAAACAAAACAACACCCAAACAACAGAAGCAGTACAGAATTTCAGACAAGGTGATAGGAAATTAACAATGGTTGTTGTGTTACATAGTTATCTTCAGATTGGTTACTCAGTTAAACAAATACAGACATGTAAGATGGATCACATAGTTAAACATTAACTGTTCCTTTCAATAAAGCAATAGAAGTCAGTGGTACAATTCTCTCAGCTATCCTGTGTGTGTGCATATATATATATACTTTTTTCCTTCTTATTTTTCTCTTTTCCCTCATCCCACTTGTTCTTTCCATTTGAGCAGTTTCTTTCTCTTTCACAATATCTATTATACCTTTCAGTTTTTATTTACTCTTTCAGGTTTTGACACGAGTGGGATAATAAGGTGTTTACACATGCAGGTCTGATTTATTTTGCTTATGAGTATGGTCTCTAGTTGCATCCATTTACCTCTGAAAGCCTCAAGTTTATCTTTTTTTTAACAGCCGGGTAATATTCCATTATGTAAAAATGTCACATTCTTTTTATCTGTTTTCATGTATTTATTTGCCATTTGCATTTCTTCATCTGAGAAGTGTGTATTCATCTCAGATACCGATATTTGTATTGGGTCTTTAAATTTGGAGGGTGCTGAAATTTTTAGTTCTTTATATGTTCTAGATAGAAGTCCTTTTCTGAGGGACAGTCAGCTAAAATTTTTTCCCAGTGGGTTTTCTTTTTACTCTGCTGGTGATTTCTTTAAATGTGCAAGACCTTTTCAATAAGATGAGATCCCATTTGTTGCTTCTTTGAAGTATTTCCTGTGCAGTTTGGTTTTTGTTCATGAACTCTACCTACCCCTATGTCTTCAAGATTTTTACCTACTTTCTCTTCCAGTTGATTTAGTGTTTCTGTTTTAATATTTAGATCTTTGATCCATTTTGACTTGTAAGGTGGTAGACATGGGTCTAGGTTCAGTCTTCAACATGTGGCGATCCAGTTTTTCCAGCACCATTTATTAAAGAGGCTATCTTTCTTCCAGTGAACATGTTTGCCCTTTTGTCAAAGATAAGGTGGCTGAGTGTGTGGATATGGCTGCATCTTCCACTCTATTCTGTTGGTCCCTGGGTTTGTTTTTTCCCCAATACTATGTTGATTTTATCACAGTGGCCTTGTAGTATGATTTCAAGTCAGGGACTGTAATGCCTTGTGCCTTGCCTTTGTTCCCCAGAATTGCTTTTGGTATTCTGGGTCTCTTCTGGTTCCAGATGAACTTTAGGGATATATTCTGTAGATCTGTGAGGTACACTACTGGTATTTTAATTGGGATTGCATTGAATCTGTAGAAAAATTTTGTGAGTATGGCCATTTTCACATTGTTAGTTCTTCCTTCCATGAGCAAGGAATATCTTTCTGTTTTCTGAAATCTTCTTTGATCTCTTTTTTTAAAATACTGTAGTGTTCCCTGTAAAGATATTTTACTTCTTTTGTTAGATTGATTCCTAAGTATTTCAATTTTTTGGATGCTATTGTGAAAGGTGTGGTTTCCTTAGTTTCTCTCTCAATGTGTTTGTTGTTTGTGTGTAGGAATGCTACTGACTTCTCAGTGTTGATTTTGTATCTAGTTATGCAACTGAAATTGTTGATTAATTCTAGGAGCCTTTTGGTGGAGTTTTTGGGGTCTTCCATGTAGAGTATCATGTCATCTGTGAATAATGATGGTTTCACTTCTTCCTTTCCCATCCTTGTTCCTTTTGTTTCTCTCTCTTGTCTAATTTCTCTAATATTTCCAGAACTAGGTTGAATAGGAGTAGTGATAGTCAGCATTCTTGTCTTGTTCCTGATTTTAAAGTGAAAGTTTTCAGTTTTTGTCCATTTAGTATGATGTTGGCTGCTGGTTTGTCATAGATGTCTTTGATCAGATTGAGGTAAAGACCATCTATTCCTATTTTCTGTAGGATTTTTATCATGAATTCATGTTGGACTTTGTCAAAAGCTTTTTCTGCATCTATTGAGATGACCATGTGGTTTTGTTGTTTTGCTCTGTTGATATGGTGTATTATATTAATTGATTTGCATATATTGAACCATTCCTGCATACTTGGGATGAATCTCACTTGGTCATGGTGTATAATCTTGTTGATGATTTGCTGAATTCTGTTTACTAGTATTTATTGAGTATCTTTGCATCTATGTTCATTAGGGAGGTTGGCCTGTAGTTCTCTTTCTTGGTTGGGTCTTTCTTTGGTTTTGGTATCAGTATAATACTCACCTCCAGAAATGAGTTAGGGAGAATTGCTTCCTTTTCAATTTCACTGAAGAATTTGAGAAGAATTGGAATTAAATTTTCTGTAAATTTCTTGTAGAATTCTGCTGTCAATGTGTTAACACCTGGGCTTTTCTTTTGTGGTAGGTTTTTAATCACATTTCCAATTTCAGTAATTGATACTGGGTTATTCAGGATTTTTATTTCTTCTTGATTCAACTTTGGTAATTCATACTTATCTAGGAATCTGTCCATTTCTTGTGTTTTCCATCCTATGGGAGTAAAGATTTCAAAGTACATATTGACGATCTTCTCAATTTCTCTAAGATTGATAGTGATTTTATCCTTTTCATTCCTTATTGCCTGAATTTGAGATTTTTCTTTCCTTTTTTGATAAGGTTGGCTAGGAGTTTATCAATTTTATTTATTCTTTCAGAGAACCAATTCTTTGATTCATTAATTCTTTGTAGTGTTTTCTACGTCCCAATTGCATCAATTCTGCCCTAATCTTTATAATTTCCCCCCTTTGGGCTTTGGTCTTGACTTGTTCTTCTTCTTCTAAAAGTTTGAGGAGCAGCGTTAGGCTATTTATTTGTTCTCATTCTGTTTTCCTCATGGATGAGTTCACTATTGTAAACTTTCCTCTGAGGACTGCTTTCAGTGCATCCCACAGATTCTGGTAAGTTGTATTTAAAGTTTTGTTTGTTTGTAGGTACTGTTTAATTTCTTCTTAATTTTTTCTGTGACCCATTGGCTATTCAGGAGGCTGTTATTTAATACTCATGTGTTTATGGAGTTTGTGGTTTCTTTTCTCATTAATTTCCAATTTAATTGCACTATGGTCAGATGCTACACATGAGATAATTTCAATTCTTTTACATTTAGTTAAGCATGCTCTATGGGCTAGAATGTGGTCTGTTTTAGAGAATGTCCCAGGTGCAGCTGAGAAGAATGTGTATTCTGATATTGTGGGGGTGGAACACTCTGTAAACATCTGCTAAGTCTGCTTGTTCACAAATTTTGTTCATTTCTATTATTTCTTTGCTGACTTTTTGTCCAGTTGACCTATCTCTTTGTGTCAGTGGGGTGTTAAAGTCCCCTAGTACAATATTGTTATTAGTTATTTGGTTTTTCATGTCTATTAAGGTTTGTCATATGGAGTTGTGTGCTCCCATATTCAGTACATACATATTTATGACTGTTATTTCTTTCTCTTGAAGTTTTCTCCTAACCAGTATGTAGTGACCCTCTTCCTCTCTTTTGATCATTCTTGGCTTGAGGTTTGCATTGTCTGCAATCAGAATAGCTACCCCTGCTTTTTTCTGGGTTCCTGTCACATGGAGGATTGTTGTTCATCCTTTGACTTTCAGTCTATGAATTTCCTTTTGAGTTAAATGTGTTTTTTGTATACAACGTATTGTTGGATTTTGTTTCTTGATTAACCCTGCCAGTCTGCTTCTTTTGATTGGTGAATTAAGGCCATTTACATTAATGGTTACAACTGTTATGTGTTGGCTTGTCTTTGTCATGTTATTTACTTGTTGTTGCTCTCTTATTTTTTTTTTTTTCCGGTACCGGGGATCGAACTCAGGACCTTGCGCTTGCCAGGCAAGCGCTTATGCCACTGAACTATACCCCCAGCCCCCTGCTCTCTTATTTTTACTCTCTGTTTAATTGCTTTCTCTGCTAGGTAGCTCTTTTCTATTGTTGTTCTTGAAATTGTGGTAATTTTTATCTTTTTCTAGAATATCTTTTAGTACTCTGTTGCATTGGTTTGGTACTCATGAAGTTCTGCAGTTGTTCTTTGTTGTAGGGATATTTTATTTCTCCATTAAATTTGGAGAATAGTTTTGTAGGATACAACAATCTGGGTTGGAAGTTGTTTTGTTTCAGGACCTGGAATACTTCACTCCAAGCTCTTCTTGATTGCATGGTTTGTATTGAGAAATCTGCCATGATTCTGATGGGCTTTCTCTGATGGGCCATATATACGATCTGTTTCTTTTCTCTAACTGCTTTTAATATTCTGTTCTTTTGCTGGATTTCTGGGATCTTGATTATTATATGTCTGGGTGTAGTTTTATTTTGGTTATGGCTTGTTGGAGTTCTATGTGCCACACTTACTTGTATGGAAGATTCTTTGTCCATGCTTGGGATATTTTCTGCTATTACTTCTGCAAATAGTCTTATGTCACTTGTGTTGACTTCTGCTACTTTCTAGACACCTGCCAGTCTTACACTGTTTCACTTTGCATTGTCTTGCAGCTGTTGAATTGTTATTACCTTGTTCTGTATAATTTTTAAGAGATCTTTCCTTTCACAATCATTAGCGGCAATGCTGTCAAGATCTGAAAGTCCATATTCAGCTTCATTCAAGCGGTTTTGTCAGCTTTTGATGGAAGTTTTGATTTCCTAGATATCTGTATGAATTTGTTTCATGCATTCTAGTTCTTTCCTATATTGTTCATTTAATGTTTCCATTATTTTTCTATGCTCATCTATTCTTTAAAATGTATTTCCTTCTAGATGTACTGAGCAATTCTTTCACTATTTTTGGCATTTCATTTTGTACCTGAGAGATTATTTCTGATCTGATTTTTCCTATTGCCTTATGGCCAATGATTGAGGGTTCCCAGGACCTCAAGTATGACCCACAATGTCCATGGTGTGTATTTCTCAGGTCCCAGTTCCCCAGGTGGCTGGCTGATGGCATTCAAGGCTCAGGTATGACACAGGATGTCCACAGAGTGCTAGGTGTCAGTCTCAGTCCCCCATGCAGCCGTCTAATGGCACCCAAGAATAACATGCAACCCACAATAACCATGGAGAGTGAGATGCCAGACCAAGTACCCCTGGCAGCCGGCTGATAGCACCCTGAACTCAGGCTTGACTCACGGTGTTTGCAGAGCTTGTGGTGTCAGTTCGAATTCTCCAGGTGGCTGGTTGATCTGTTTTACCCTGTTGTCATGTTTATCTGCATACTTTATTTAGCATGTATTTTGGGAAACGCATTTTGATGATTAAAATAAAGAATCTACCACCGTGTTCAAGTCCATCTGCCAAAAGCAAAAAAGAACTGAGGTAGGAAAGTTCGAGTTGCACTGCGGTCATTCACAGATGCTATGTGGAGGAGCTAGCTGACTTCTTACTTCATTTCTATGATTTGTCTGTCTGAGGCTTGTATCCAGGTATGACAGGTGAGAATGTATTATAAAACGTTCCAAATGTGAGTACAGACCAGTGATGGGGACCTATGGCATGAGAGCTGCGGTGGGCACACAGAGTCCTATCTGTCAGCCAAGTCACCTTAGCAGCTGAGCATCTGATATTCAGGTTTAATGACAATGCTGGCACTTGTGATAAATAAGTGAGTTTTGAGTTGCAGTTTGGGCACTTGGACTCTGACAGGCTCACAATCACTGGTATAGACTGTTGAAAGGCAGAGCAGCTAGGCCAATTTTATTTGTTTAAATTAATTTTATACATATATAATTATGACATTCATCATAGGGAATTTGTATCTGCACATAATATATTTTAATTCCTTTTTCCCCATTCCCTCCCATCCTTTCCATCTTTCTTCCTTTCTCCCCTTACAAAACTTCACCTCTATTGTTTCCCTGCCATTCTTTTTTATTTTTCTTACCCTTGTTTCCTCCGTTCCCTTTTCCCTCCCCTTCCCTTGTTTCCTTTCTCATTTGAACTTTTTCTTCCTATTTCCAAGTGTCTATCATTGATTTTGATTCTTATTTATCCTTTTTGTTTCTCACACAGGGGAATGTGATATTTAAACATGTGTATCTGATTTATTTCACTTAAAATTATGGTCTCAAAGTGCATCACTTCACCTAAAAATGCCTCACATTTATCCTCAAGTACATGGCAGTGCAGTGCTCCATTGTATATAAAACCGCATTTGCTTTATCCATTCATCCAGTGATGGGCATTTGGTCTGTTTCCAAGATCTTGCTATTACAAGTTGTGCTGCTATAAACATGGGCGTGCACATATCACTGTGGTATGATGCTCTTAACTCTTTCAAGAAAATGCCAAGAAGGGGAATAACTAGGTCAAATAGAGCCTCTAGTTTGAGTTTTTTGAGGCATCTCCATATTGATTTCCATACAGGTTGTGCTAATTTACACTCCTACCAAGAGTGGGAGTTCCTCTTTCCCACAGCCTTACTAGTATTTGTTATTGGTTGATTTCATTATAATAGCCATTTTGTGTAAGATGGTATCTCAGTGCTTGAATTTGCATTTCTTGAAAGATCAATGATGCCGAACTTTTTAAATGTAGTTTGCCATTTATATTTCTTCATCTGAGAAGTGTCTATTCATTTCAGATGTCCATTTTTGGATTGGTACCTAAATTTGGGGGGTATAATTTTTTTGAGTCCTTTATATGTTCTAGATATTGTCCTTTATCTGAGAAACAGTTGTTAAAATTGCTTCCTATTCTGTGGGTTGTCTTTTCACTCTGTTGGTGGTTTCTTTAGCTATGCAACAGCTTTTTAAATATGATGTGCTCCCAGTTGTTGATTCCTTGTAACGTTTGCTGTGTGATCAGGGTTTTGTTCAGAAAGTCTTTGCCTACACCTATGTTTTCAAGAGTTACCTATTCTATCTCTTTGCAGATTAAGTATTTCTATTTTAATATTTAAATCTTTGGCCCATTTAAATTTTAGTTTAGCCAGGTGTGGTGGTACATGCCCATAACCTCAGCACTCCGGAGGCTGAAGCAGAAGGATCATTGCAAATTCAAGTCCAGCCTGGGCTATAAAGTGAGCTCAAGGCCAGCCTGAACTACATAGCGAGACCCTGTCTCAAAAAGACAAATTTTTTTTTTTTTAATTTTAGTGCACGGTAAGAGATATGGGTCTAATCTCTGGGATATGGAAGCCAGTTTTGGCCAGGCCTGTTTTACGCACACTGTGAGGTAGGGTATTTACTTATTGATGCAGCTTCAAGCCCAGCGTTCTACACTTTGCTCAGTGTTGCTGGTTTAGAGCTCTGTAAATAGCATATCCCAACCTCTTGCCAGCTGACTTCCTTTGGGTTCTGCTGACTTCCATCCCGTAGTCATCTCTGGGGTATCCTAGTACCTTTATTCTTTCATCACTCCAGTACCTGTGATCACCGTTTCTTATATTAAATCCTCTGTTTAAATATTTGGTGTAGCTCTTTACTCCCTCTTTTGTCCCCCTCCTAACTCCTGCCTTCCCTTTTCCAATAAAGTCTTTTTGAATAGGGATGCTTACAGTAAACATACTCTTCATGGATTGATTCAGTTATGACCTGGGCCTTGAGTACAGCACTGAACTCCTTTCCAAAGACAAATGAGAGGCTTTTGGTTCATGGCATGAAATTGCACAATAACTAATTGTAAACAAGGTGAGTTGCGATAAAGCTCCCACAAGATTTCTGATAAAGTAAATTTCTTGGGGGTAATCAAGTGATTGCTGTGGATGGTAAGTAGCGGCAGTGACTACAAGGACTGGTGTGAGGTGTTTCATTTTGGTCTGCAGTGGAGAAATAATAAAAAGCAAATGACAAGTTCAGGGTTTTAATTCTCGGTTTAGAAGTCAATCAGAGAAGGGAGGACTTAAATAGTTGCCCTATAAAAGATCATTATTGCCCTAGGAACTGTGGAACAAATATGGTGGAAGCCAAACCCCAAATTTAATTATGTGGCTTTCAGAACTATAATCTAAATTGGAATCACAGACTCATCAAATTCTTATGTGTACATTCAAAGAACTGATTGTCAAGTAGTAGGACTCTGAATGGGGACATTTTGGGTAGCTCAGAAAATATTGCAAATTTTGAATCCAGATATCCCTGAAGTTTTCTTGCTAGTAAAACACTCTTCTTTTCTCAAGTCTGAGATGATCTCTCCCTTGGTTGAAAAGTTTTAATCTCACCTAATGCTATTGTCATGCGAGAGGAACTTTCTTCCCTGGTGCTTCCATCAAGACCCCAATCTGCATTGCTCTAGATTTATAGCTGAAGTCAGATCTTCTCAGGTACAGAAGGAAAATTTCTAGCCTCACATGGGAAGAGACCATAGACAGCAAGAGAGCTGCGTGATTTATCAATTTGTATGAGCTGAAACCTGGGGACCGTGAGATACGGTGGGAATAAATTCTAAGTGTCTTAGACTACGGAGAATAGAACATAATATGGAGTTGGCCTGAATTTATTGCTATGGATGTACTTAGCAGAACTTATGGATTTGATGTGTTAGCCTAACTGAGTGGAGTGGCTCTGAAAGTGTGTTTGGCCGAGCTGAATCTTGGACTAAGCAGTAACCTACATTCTATGGGGACTGACTATCCATTAATCTTTCTTCCTTTAGGGAGGTGGTTTTCTGGAGGGCTAAGGAAAGAGAAGACTTAGGTACTCCTGAAACTTGTGAGTCAAAACACCTAACTGAGGCTGATGTAGAGTTCTGTAAGTTAAGGTCATTGTGATATCTTCAGTACTGGGGCTGATAAAGTGGTTGCTGATTGGGTGTTTAGTTTCCATGGTTACCACAATTCTTTTCTGGGAGAAATTCTTTTCCTTTTCTAGATTACCTTTTCACTCACACACTTCTTTATTTAAACAGTATTTGTAGTTCCTGCCACTCTGGTGTCAATGAGAGAATTTATTTTATAATGTGTATGAATGGCTGGTTTCTCAGAAAAAAAAAAAAAAAAAAAAAACCATTGTTGTCAGAATGAAGTCATCTGTTTAGAGAGCAAAGCCCCAAGGATAAGTCTAGGGGCAGAAACCCAGTGCCCTCCATAAGCGCAGCCCTTAGGCACACAGAGCCATTGTCAAAACCTGTTTCCAGAGCAACTGAATTCTCCCCTGAAATTACTTGGCAGCTGAGGAGCTCTTCTCCCTGAGGGACTGGAGCAATTCCTTTTGAGGGCCTTATTTTAAGGTGGCTTGTTCCTGATGAAAAACAAGATCATTGCCAGCTAAGGAATGTAGCACTAGCCTAAAACGGGCTCACCTAATAAATCTTTATAATACGTAGACTGAAGTGTATGTTTGGGGGTTGGCCTCTATTTGATATCCCCTTCATCTTGTAGATCCCAATGTCAAAGCGCTCTCTGGCCTTTGGAGTTACTTTCAGAATAAAATTTTATCTATAGCTGTAATGCAAAGAAGATATCTTTGAGGGATATTCTTCCCATGCATGTGTCTAATAAGTTGCCATTTGGTATCGCATACTTTGTTTTCTGCCTGTGGCATCATGGAGTCAGGGGAAAGAAAAACTAGGCCTTCTTTTGATTTAAGTCTTTATGTTTTTTTTTAAAGCTATAAAAGCTTAATTTCAAAACGGATATGTAAGATGAATTGCTAGGTCAAAGCTAACAAAAGTGGAATTTAATATATGTGTAAAAAAAACTCCTGTGATTGGGTTAAAAAATCAGTTTCCTAAATAACTACCAGGTGGGAAAGCTATTGATTTTACAGTCCCAGAGAATCTTTCTATTAGGAAAGACTAACTTGCACCATTTCTTCAAACAGGCCCCCAGAAAAACCTCCCTCTTGGGTCCTGTGCAAACAGAATAATTTAAGTCTCGTCTATGAAAAAAGATTAAACAGAATCCTTCATTGTGGCTTGGTATCCATTAATTAAGAGTGAAATAGTGAGAGTAATTTAACTACGCAGCTGAGCCAACAAAATTTGATATGGAGGCCATTAAAGCCTAAAATCTGGGTCAATCATCAAAAATAAAATTGAACACATCCACCAAGTAAAAACATAACTGAGAAAATACAAGCGGATACACAAAGAGGAGAAGGCCTTGGGGCCCTCATGGACAATCTTCTGTGAGCTGTGTTGGGTACACATAGGTCTCCACATTAAACCTAGGTTGCTTTTGGCATTTGTGGGGGACAAAAGAGGAAAATGGGATCCATGGGGTTATAGGACGGTGGCTGCAGCCAATCGAACTAAGACCCATCAGAAAGTCTGCGCATGGCTACTTGTAATAGGACTTTCCCATGCCACAGTGCATTATAGTTTTAAAGCAATTTCACCTTCATTATTCTTTTGCCCCTCTCATGTGGCCACTGAAGGATTTGGCCAGTGAACAAAGAAATTTCTGCAAGGTCCCTGTCCGAGTCAGCAGCATGGCTAGGGCTGGTCTCCTAGGGTCCTATTTTTTTTTTAAATATTGTCTTCCCTAGAAGGTTGCAGCTTTCAAAAGTTTGTTAATCTTGTCTTGGAAATAACTCTAATTCTCACCCTAAGTTAAAACTGGTTGTGGTGCTTTGTTATCCCTTGCTCAGCCAATGGAGCCTGGGATACCCATGAAGCAGTGATCCATAGAAACTCTGATGCCCATACTCAGGCACAAATGCCTTTGTCCTTCTGGGGACCAGAAATTCCGATGACTGCAGAGCTGGAGGAACCTCTGCTTTTAAAAAATCTCGTCCTTCTTGTTCTTTCATACCCTCCCTCTGTTCTCCCTCACTGGGCACACTTTTGGCTTTCCAGAATATTCTCTTTATATACACGGCAGCACTTGTATATAACTGTGCTTTGGGTGGTCATAAGCACCCATGGTCTGGCTTTTTACATGGGTTTGGGGGTTCTCAACCGCTTAACCTCAGGGCTGGTCTAGGTATGGATTCCCATGATGTCATCACTGGGCCTTGTGGGGGCAAATCTCAGTCTGTCAAACCAGTCCTGCTGGGTTGCAGACTCATTAACTTAACAACTCACTCTAACACCCTCTCTTCGCTCCCACCTCTCCCCACTATGTCATCCCACATCTCTGAGTTTCAGAAACTTAATTGCAAGATTGAGACTGTAGGCATTCAGTTTACTCAATCATGACAGTCCTAAAATGTATTTTTAAGTGCTTAATTGTGCATAGGCATATATAAAAGGGGCTGACTTAATGACGAGAAAATAATATTTTCTTATATTTTATGGCAGTGGATGCTATTACACCCATTATCTCCTTTACAACATCAGCTTCAGCCATCTCCCACATTTGTCTGAGGAGGTGTGGGAAACTTGCCTAGGAGGCAGCCTGCTTATGGATGAAGAGGTTATGTAAAGGATCTCAAGGACCAGTTTAAAGTCTTTCAACACTCCTCTGCCTCTGATTTTGAGTTAAAACTCTCATTGTGGGGAAGCAGGGGTTGAAAGGGGACAATAGATAGCCCATAATTTAGAACCACAAAAAGGTGAATTGGGGGAAGGGAAAGAAGTGTGACCTTGAAGAAGGTGTTTAATGTTCTCTGTCAAATTAGAATTGGTCAACTAATGCAAGTCTTTTGGTAAACTCAAAAAGGCTTTTATTCACTAATATTCTTTAATGAGATATTCACAAGCATGGCACAGGTAAAAGTGTCTATGGCCAAAAGAATTTAGGAAATGAGACCTCCTCAAGCACACGAGCATATTCAAAGTCCTTCAGTGAAGGAAACGTTTTAAATCTTTAAGGCAGAATTTCCCCAAATTATTAGATCCTGGGACTGTTTGGGAAAGAACACCCATGGCAGTGGTGTACTCCCTCATGGGTTCTCTCACAGTTACGCTGGGAAGTGCTGAATTTGACCAAGTGTTAAAGAGCAGGGCTGTAATAATGAAAGAAACAAACAGTCTCATGGATAGTTAGGGTGGAAACAGAGCACGAGGGAAGAGAAAAGGACCTGTGTGGAGATGGTGGTCAAGGCCATAGCTGATGTTGTGGACCCCGGGGAGTGACTTTCTGTCCTAAGATTTGTAGCCTGGCTTGCTTCACTGTGAGTTATCTTTTGGGAAATGTTGGTTGTTTTCTTAGCTCCCGTCAAAGCACACTTGCAGTTTAGGGAAAAAGAAATTTTTAGGGTTGGATCCTGACAAAGTTTGACTCTTGGATGAGTGGATTCAAACTTGAACTCTTGGATTTCTCAGCTCCCTGTGTGGCCAAGAAGCAAACTTTTCCCTAGAAATTACATGGCTGCCCCTTGACCTACTTTTAGGAACCCTCGTCCTGTTTTGCACAATGTTCCCTGGAGATTTGCTATTAAGTTGCTGCCAAAGTAGCACATGCCATGTTCTCATAGCTGCTATTTGCAGAAGTTCTTGACCATGTAAAAATATCCCAAATGTTTCACTTCTTGTCAAAATATAAGAACAGGTCTTAGTGAAATTTTAATCACAAATTGATTTTGCTTGGAAAGGCCCCAATATTTGATCTGTTCTTTGGGATGGACTTTGAGGTTCATTCCAGGGTTTTAGCATATGTTCTTCAACAAATATCTTGATGTATTTGACTGGTGCTGCTAAATTTCTGAGACAGCACTCAAGCATGTTATTTTTTGGTGTGGCTAGGAATAAAATACCCTGGTAAACTTTTGAACCATATCTTCCTGTGCCTAGCTAGCTGGTCAGATAGGTAGAGAAAGTGCCTCTCTTTTTTTTTTTTTTCTTGGAAGACATGGATACCAAATTGGGTGTGAAGTTCTCTTATGACATATTGACATAGTTTTGCTTTATTTGAAGAAGTCTGTTAGTCAAGACCAGTCTTTGAGGAATAGTAGAGATACTTTAAGAACCAAATATTTACACTTTGAACTAGCTATAGAAATATTTACTTATTTCTGTGATTTTTAGCTTGGACTCTGTTACTTATTATATTAAATTCATGCTTTTGCTTTCTGAGCTGAAGTTTGAAATAATATATGAAATGTGTAAATAATTAATGTGATAGGAGATATTTTTAAATTTAAAGGTTTGGAAATTATTTAAAAGAACTCTTAGGCTGATTTTAAACTTTAGAATAAATTTTTGAAGTAGGGATGTGTCTTGTTTTTGTAACTATGTGTTAACTGAACTACCTCTGTGACTCTTTATATATCCAGGAAGGGGATTGAAACAGTTCTTAGCCAAGGTCTGCTGTGATTGTCCTTGATTTGAATTCACTGCTTTTAATTTGCCATTTTACTGTTAGTTTTCTTTTACATGGATAAGTGAAGGGTATTCTGTGCTGTGAACATTTTTATTAGATAATTTTGAAATCTTTACTCATGCCAAATCCATATCCTCTGGGGCTTTAAAGGGTCTGTAATCCCAAACATTCTTGAGCCTAAGGCAGGAGCGTTGAAAGTTGGAACCCAGCCTGGACAACTTAGTAACTTTCTTTTTTTTTTTTTTTGTAATTTTTTTTTTTTTTTTTTTTTTTTTTTTTTTTTTTTTTTTTTTTTTTTTTTTTTTTTTTTTTTTTGCAGTACTGGGGATCGAACTCAGGACCCTGCGCTTGCTAGGCAGGCGCTTATTCCACTGAGCTATATCCCCAGCCCAACTTAGTAACTTTCTGAGACTGTCTCAAAATAAAAAATATAAATGGCTTAGGAATGTAGTTCAGTGTAAAAGACACTGGTTTTAGCCTGAGTACAAAAAAGAATGAATTAATGAATGAAAGAAGAGAGAAAGGAGGGAAAAGGAGAGAAAGGAGAAAGGAGGGAAGGTAGGAAGGGAGAGCGAATCTACCACAGCTGAGTAGTGCAACACCTGAAGAAGGGCTTAAACTTACCTGAAACATCACGTGTATGTTTGGCTAACATATTGCATTTCTAAGAACTTGTGCAGACAAGCAGTTTGAAAGGATTACTCCACTAATTCAAATGTGATTAGGTAACAGCTGTGAATTCGGAATACATTTCAAGAAAAATGCTGCTGGCTTTGTCCTCCTCCCTTCATACTTGAATCTTTGGAGTCCAGTGACATCCTCCTGTGCTGTCGTTATTCACTCTTCCCGTGCTTTTTCTTTCCTTCATGTTCCATGGAAATGACTGTGTATGAATGGAATTAGAATTTCATGTAGCATAGGTTTTAATAAAAAGCATAAAATTCTTCCAGTTGTTCCAGTCTGTTTTTGTTGCAGAACTAATTCTTTTGTTGTGTTCCTTCAAAACTAGAACCCGCAAACCTTCAGTACAGATGGACATTACACACTAAAAGGGAAAAAGGAAAGCAGATTGAGCTTCAAGCAGAGGATGGGACTGCTTTAGACAATTTTGTGAATGGTCTGGACTATATTATTTCCATATGGTAATTTCTGCTATAGTAATAATTTGGTGGGATTTCAGGGTTTACAGGTCACCATTGCTTCCTGTGTCATTAAAACAACAACAAACAGGTTGTGCAACAGATTAATTAGAAAAATTCCTAGTTAGGTTTTGGAGTGACCAAATGTTAAGCTGGAGTATAGTTTTAGCCCCTTTTCTATTGAAGGAATCAATGAATGGGTGATAAACTAACCAATAATTTCCCTCTGATAGCTGTGGAGAAGCCTTGTGTCTGCCTCTTGAAAGGCGGTCCCTTCTATCGGAGGTGGGGGATACGTTTCAAGACCCTCACTGGATGCCTGAAACCATATTTGGTAATGACCCTGTATATTCTGTGTTTTTTCCATTACAGACTTACCTATGATAATGCTTAATTTATAAACTTGGTTAAATAAGAGATTAACAATAGTCGCTAATAATAAAAAAATTATAACAATATAATGTAATAAGAGTTATATTAATGTAGTCTCTCTTTTTCTTTTGAATCTTCTTGGGACAGGGTTTCATTATGCTGTTTAAGCTGGCCTAGAACTTCCTTTGTAGCCCTGGATGGCCTTGAACTTGCAGGGATCCTCATGCCTCAGCCTCCCAAGTCTTGCTTTCAAAGTATCTTACTTTTTCTTACTTTTCTACAGAAAGGAAGCACTCTCTGGCTTCTCTCTGATATTACCCTAATCGCCAGCATCGCTACTTTGGGGCTGTGGTGGATTGACAACTGGTGGTCAATTTGTAATACCCAGTTGAACTGGACCAGCATGGTGCTAGGTGTGCGAGGCCCACCTGAGGGTTGTTGTCAACAGTATAAGAGGCAGAACTGGAGAAGGAGAAGAGGCTGTTGGAAGCTATCAGGGAGGCTGTGGGGAGCTGTTGGGAGCTGTTGGGAGCTGTTGGTTTTCCTGGAGGAGCTTGTCGCACTGGTTTTCCTGATGAACTCGGCTGTTCTCACCGTCAGAGGAGCTCGGGACCACACTGTCACTGAGGATGGCTGCAGTATGTTTTGGGGGAGCTCTGGTTCTTACTTTGAGCATCGCCTCATGGCTCCAGGGCAGAGCCCTCAGCCTCCTAGCACAGATCGTTTGTCCTGCTGTCATCGATTTTCTAGCTTCCACCACTGACCTTTGGGCCTTCCCAGTGCAGATCTGTGAAACCGGTCTGCATGAAGCGTTATTGTGGACTCATGGGAGGCATTGTTATGGGCTCTAGGTCTTCAGCTGAACTCATGCAGGACATTACTGTGGGATCCAGGCCCTCAACTGGATTCTTTGGTCTTTAGTGTGTGGACAGATTTCCTGCACTCACTTTGTTTTTTTGTTTTTTTTTTTCCGGGACCGGGATCGAACTCAGGGCCTTAGTGCTTAGCGGCAAGCACTTAGCCCACTGAGCTGTACCTCCAGCCCACCTGCACTCACTTTGTGTATGATTCTTTGGGTGACTATTATAAAATAATCTTTTAAAATATGTGTCTTGTATTGCTCCCCTTGCCAACCCCCAAACTACAACATGGGCCTTTATTAAGTAAAGTAAGGGAAATTTGAACACAAGCGTTGTGATATCTCCATGGTAGATCTGACAATTGGTATGGCTACTTAAGTGACTAACGGGCAGGTAGAATACACAGGATTGACAGACACATTGACAAAAGGGTGATTTACATCTTACACAGGACAAGGCAGGACGGCAAGAGAGTTCATCCCATTACCCAGAATGGTGTGCAATTTAAAATTTGTGACTTCTTTATGAAAACTTCCATTTAATATTTTAGGAAAGCAGTTGATGATGGATAACAGAAAGCATGAAGTGTGCTTAAAGGATGTGCTGATTATAACCTGGAAAGATCTGGTACAGTTAATTTGCCATGTACAATACGCTGCTGGACCTCAAATGTCCTCACGCTATTCCCACTGGCCTACTCCCAATCCAGACCCTTATCACCTGTATCAAAGCCTCCATAGCAACTTGCCTGTCCTCGCTCCAGTCTCTTGTATCTTCTGGTCCACAGTGGGGCTGGTTGGCTGAGGAATCTTGTTTATTTTCCGTTAATCCCTTTATAAACACCTTGAGTAGCTCTTCCCTGGCAACTTCATCAAGTCCAAATGCCATACTCTGTGCGGTGACATGGGTCCTCTTGCTCTGCCTCCGTTTGAATATTTATGCTGATATTAATGCTTGCCTCACTGTCTCTTTTTTTTTTTGGCAAATTTTTACTGATTGAGCAATTGGACAATTTATATTAAGACTTAAAATGTTTCCCATTCTTGAAATAATTCCTAAAGTAGAAAAAGAGTTTTAATGAGAAAAAAAGAGTTTACAAAGATGATCATTGCAGTCATTTGTATAATTACACTATACTAAAACCCTAAATATTCAGCAAAGGAGAGTTAAAGTGTGGTACACCTGTAAAACATAGATATTAAAAATGATGCACACAGTTTGTTAACCCAGGAAAATATGCATTTTCCAAGAAGAAAGAGAAAATGCCTAACTAGTATGAGCTCAATCATAAAAAATTCAGGAAAAAAACCTTTAGAAATATATATTCTAAAACTGAGAGATTATCTATGGCTGGTGGAATTGTGGGCTTTTTTCTTTTTACACCTTTTTGTATTGTTGATATTTTTATGTGATTGTGTCTCACTTTCTAATCAGGAAAATTGTACTTTTTTTCTATTCTTATTGCTTTTCCTGATAATACAGGTAACCTGTATTCAATGTTAAAATTTTAATTCCTGAAATACACGAGAAAAGGTTTTGGAAAGTAACAATTATCTATAAAAAGTCATCTGATAAGATGAGACCCCAGTTGTTGGTTCTTTGTAATATTTCCCATGTGATTAGGGTTTTGTTCCTAAAGTCTTTGCCTGCACCAGTGTCTTTAAGAGTTCTACGTACTCTCTCTTCAGTAGATTTAGTGTTTCTGTTTTAAAATTTAGATTTTGATCCATTTTGATTTTAGTCTAGTGCGTGGTGAGAGACTTGGGTCTAGTTTTAGGTTTTGGCATGTGGAAATCCAGCTTTTCTAGCATAATTTACTAACGAGGCTAACTTTCTTCCAGTGAAGGTGTTTGGCCCCTTTGCTGAAGTTAAGGTGGTTTAGTGTGTTTGTAGTTGTTTCTGGCTCTTCCAGTCTGTTCTATTGACCCTCAGTGCTGGTTTTTTGCCAGTACAATACTGTTTTTATTGTAGTAGCATTGTGGTATAATTTCAAGTCAGAGATTGGGATGCCTCCTGCCTTGCCTTTGTTGCCCAGAATTATTTTTGCTATTCTAGGTCTTTTCTGATTCCAAATAAATTTTAGCATTGTTTTCTCTGATTCTGTGAGATATGACATTGGTATTTTGATTAGGATTACTTTAAATTTATGTAAGAATTTTGAGAGTATGGCCATTTTCACTATATTGGTTGTTCCTATCTAAGAGCAAGGGATATCTTTCAATTTTTTGAAATTGTCTTTTATCTCCTTTTCCAGAGTACTATAGTTTTCAATGTAGAGATCTTTTGCTTCCTTTGTTAGATCAATTCATAAGTATTTCGTTTTTTTGAATGCTATTGTGAAAGATGGGGTTTCCCTAATTTCTCTCTCAGGGAGTTTGTTATTCCTGTATAAGAATTCTATTGATTTTTTGAGTGTTGACTTTATATCCAACTATGTGACTGAATTTGGTTATTAAATCTAGAAGTCTTTTGGTGGAGTTTTTGGGATTTTTAAGAGTTGAAGAGACAACCCATCGTGTGGGAAAAAAAAATTACCAGCTCTTCCTCAGGTAAGACACTAATATCTAGAACATATACAGAACTAAAAAAAAAAAAAATCAGACCTAAATTTATAGACCCAGTCCAAAAATGACCACCTGAAATGAATAAATACTTAAGTGAAGTATGCATTCTTATGTAAAAATGGCAAATACATATATGAAAAAATGTTCAGCATCACTGGTCATTTGATAAATGCAAATTAAAACAACGCTGAGTATAGACTTGTGAAACCACTGTGGGCCAGTGTGGAGATTCCTCAAAAAACAAAAACTAGAGGCTCCATTTGACGCTGCTGACACTGCTACTCCTCTTCTTGATATCTTCCTGAAAGAATTACACATGTCATACCACAGCAATATACACACTCTGATGTTTATAGTCACACAGTTTACATTAGCAAAATCTTGGGAACAGCCAAATGCCTTTCAACTGATGAATGGATAAAGAAGATATCATTTCTATGTATGGTGACATACTACTCAGCCATAAAGAAACATTCTTAGGTAAAGTTATGCACCACCTTAAGACTGTATGTGAAATAAATTGGATGCACAATCATGGCGGTTTACAATTGCAAACATTTATGTTTTCTTTATGTACAAGGAAGATTGGCTGTAGGTAAGTTGTAGGTTCTGAGATCTGTTACATATATCATCTCATTCTGGGTCAGCTAAGGTGAAGAACCCTGCTCTGGGATGTCTCTGTACTCACAGAGAAGGGTAGAGGAGAGACTGAAGCAAGCCACACCACCACACTAGAAGTATCAGCACTGGGTACCATATGGCACATCTCATATTGCATAGCTTAGAGCGAGTCTCTTGGTCATGTTCAACATCAGTATGTCAAGAAAGTCTACCCTATTATGGCAGGAGGGAACAGTTCAGTATATGTTCTTTCAGAATAGGTCCTTTCAGAATTTTCAATATGCAAGGACATACGTACACAGACACAAAATTAGTTTTAACGACTGGGATGACACAGGCTATAAAATTATTTAAATCATTCTTTGGTAAGACATCTTTCTAGGTCAATATGTTCAAGTTCATTTTAACTTCTTACATTTTCAGTTGAATATATAATATTCTACTTCGTTGTGTTTCATTTCTTTAACCTGTGTTCCTACTTATGAACATTTAGGGTGTTTCCTTTTCTTTCTTTTCCTTTTCTTGTTCCACCGTAAACATCTTTGTTCATACATTACTGGACATGTTCCTATCCATTACTAGAAATAGAAACACTGGGGCATCCAGAAGGCACATTTTCAAGTCTTCTGGTAAATGTTACAAATTGCCTCGTAGAGATACAGTTCATGCTCCTGCCAAAAGTGGCAATTTGCAGTTAAAAGTAAAAATGTATTTACTCTTCAAGACCAAGCTTAAATTCAACTTTTCATACCTCATTTTCCTAGTAACTCCAGCCAGCATTTGTTCTTAACAGGAGCCTTGAATTGCATGTTTTGTATGTACATTTGTGTGTGCTGTCATCTTAGGTGTAAGTTTCTGGAAAGCAAGGGCTATTTGTTAAACTGATTGTCCCAGAAGTGATTTCCACACTCTCTTGGTTCAAGTGTGTCTACATAGTATTTTGAAAATGAAAGTGTTTTTTCCGTTTCCTATCCCAGTATGCTGGGTTCCCATCCAGCCTCCACCCCCAAGTTTTCTGATCCTCCATCGGGCAGATAGTGCAATTCAAGTTAGCTCATGGAGGTACCTGAAGAAGTGGGGCTTGCAATGCACAGGCAGAAGCAGAACGTAAGTCTGTCTGGGTTTTAGTGTTAAAAGGTTAAAGCCCAGAAATGGGAGCTAGTCCTCAGGTTTAAAAACAATGAAGGTGAGAGTGGAACTTCTTTCCATTCTTAGGAAATAGTGGACAGGGGCCAAGGAGCCCTCTCAGAGCGGCCCCAGTTTCCTGCTGCAGAACAGAAAGCAGTGTGAGAGGAGGACAGAGCCCCTGCCAAAGTCTAGCAGCCACTGCAGGAGTGGTGCAGACAGTCTGTTACCTGGATTGCTTAAACAAACAAACAAACAAACAAACAAACAAACAAAACAAACCTAAGAAATGTTCACTACATAAAAATACAAATTTTTGTCTTTTCTTTAGAAAAATGGGCAGATCTGGAATTCCTGGGCCACATGCTGGGGACTGGACACCCGCTGCTTCTCAGGTTGGAGGGGGAGGAGCTCCCGACTTCACAGCCCCTCTGGGCCTGTCATCCTGTCCCACCCCTGTTGTCATCTCTCCTTCATGCCTGGTCTCCGTGGCCTCTCAGAAGCCCCCTGAGTCCCAGAACCCACAGAACTCCAACGCAGCTCAGTTAGGGGAGAGTCAGGGACCCCCAAACTCTAAGTGCCCAGATGTTCTTTAGACCTTTAAATAACTCAGGGCCTGAAAATGACTTAGGTGGAGTCTGCTGTCACGTTTTCAGGATGAGGCTGCAAACAGAAATGGAGGGGTTTTCAGAGAGAAGAGCTCTTCCATTTCTTGCGCTGCTGAGCTTGTGAAGATTCCTCTCGTGCACATACTTAGGACACCGAGAGATGGAGAAAAGGGAGAGATAGGAAGTAAAAAGAATCAAGACGTGTTATGTACAAGCACCAACCGTGCACGATGAATGTGAGCATTACGTACCACACACATGTACTAGGACACATTTAAAAAAGTTAACTGAGTGTTTTGCTGGTGCCTACTGTTGTCAGGCATTGTTGTAGACACGGGGCAGTGGAGGGGGGACCAACAAGACGAAACCCCTCTCCTTGTGGAGCTTCCCCCCCCCCCCCCCCCCCGGGAAGGCAGCCCTTGTCTTGCCAGAAGCACTGACACAGTTAGTGGCTCCCTTTTGGTAGAACATTTTCTTTATGTGCTTCCAGGATGGACACATTCCTGGTTTTCCTGCTCATTGGTTGCTTCTTCCTGTCTTCTTTGCTGTTTCTTTCCCATCTTCTAACTTTAAATGACACTGTGCGTGTGATGACTTTCAGTTTACAGCCTCAGCCCGGATCACTCTGTGGAAGCCACAATCCGCACCGCCTAATCAACTCCCCACCTGGCTGTCTCATACGCGTTTCAAAAGAGCTCGGGTTTCTTTCTTTTTCTCTCCTCTTTTCTTACCATCCCTTCCTTTCTTCCCTCCCTTTCCCTTTCTCTCTCTGTCCTTTACCCTTGTCCTCTTTTCATCCTTTCCTCCTTCCTTCCTCCCTTACTGGGAACTGTCCTTAAAGCCAGGCCCTTTGCACTGAGCTACATCCTCAGCCTTTATAAAAACTTAAAAAAAATTTCAGTCAAGGTCTACCTCGAAGACTCTTGTACACACGCCATATCCAATCTGTCTGGGATATTTTTGGCCCTACCTTTAAGGTATAACCAACCCAGCGACACCTCCACACAGCCCTGGCTCCCGCTCTAGTCCAGGCACTGTCTGCCGCTTTCACCTAGATTATTGCTAGAGTTTCCTTCCTACTTTTGCCCTTATCCCTCTATGGCTGTTTCTCAGAAGCACTCAGAGTGACGCTGCTAACACATGACTTCTATCATGTCTGAGCCTCTAAAACCTTCTTTGGCTTCCCATTTCCCTCAGAGTCGGAGCTGGGTGATAAACCAGCTGACCTCGGATTACTTCCCTTATCTCAGGTCTGGTCTCTCTCTCCTTCCCTATATCTGCTCTAGCGATAGTGGCTCCTTGGCCTTCTCCAGGGACCTTGCCTTGTTGGTCCTGTACCTGAAATCCTCTTCCCTCAGCTATTAAACCAGCTCAGTGAGGCCTTGTTGGTCTGCTCTCCGTGTGATAGAAGTAACTCACTCTATAAAATCATCTACAGTATCTCTATTGCATGCTTGACTTTCCCCAGAGTACTTACCAACACTTCACATATTTTGAATTTACTTGTTCATTTTATTAATCACTGTACTTCTTTCACTACAATGTACTCTCCCCAAAGGCAGGACTTTTATTACTACTGTGTGCCTATCTTAGGCCATTTCCTGCTGCTATAACTGAATACCCCTGCGTGTATAAATGAGAAATGTTTGAAGTTTGCTGCCCAGTTCTGGAGGCTGGGAAGTGCAAGACAAGGGCTTCATTTGGCAACATTCTTCTTGCTGCGTGGTAACATGGTGGAAGATATCACATGGTGAGAAAGAACACACTTGTGTGAGACAGACGGGGACTGAAATTTCCCCTTTTACAATGAATCTACTCCTATGATAATTAACCTCACGATTGTGTGTGTGTGTGGGGGGGAGTTATCACTTCCATGTTAATGGCCTTACTCCATTTATGAAGGTGGTGCCCCAATGACCAATCACCTCTTAAAGGTCCCACTCTTAATGAACGGCAGTTAAATGTCAGGATGAATTTTAGAGGAGACATTCAGAGCACAGTGATCTCCAAAGCCTATGTTGCTTAATGGATAGGTGTCAATTGAATGAATAAATGGATAAATCTTGGAGAATGGTCTACTTGAGTTGCTAGTGGATTATGGTGTGGGGGAGGCTTGTCTATTATCATTTGTTTAGCACCTGCTATGTGTTGGGTAGGATGGTCATTGTAGCGCAAACAAGAAAAAGGTAAAAGTAAGATTATCCCTTCACCATTTCATGTAGTGATATGGCCCTGCTGATTCAGATTCTGCCCTGGAATCCCAGGCAGGTTTACTGAGATGGCACTACTTAGGGGCTATGGATAATTCTTTCCCATTTCCCTCCTTTGAAGATCTAAGGAATTATAAATAGTATGTCTTGGTTACTTTTTTCTTGTTGCTGAGACAAAATACCCAACGCCCAAAATGAAGGAAGGAAAGGTTTATTTAGCTTACAGTTTGTGGAGGTTTCAGTCCATACTTGACTGATTCAGAGGCAGAGTGGCACATGGCAGAGGGCAAGCGTTCATGGCAGCAGAGCACAGCAAAAACAACCAGCAAAAGGGAGGGTGGTGGCAAGCAGCCTCTTTCCTTCCCTTACATTGCAAACAGGCTACCCCCACCCAGGGGGCGTGTAGCACTCATACAATCTCCATGCCCTCCTCTTCCACAGGCTCAGGATGTATACAAAGTAAGCACCCTGGCTTCCTGCTGAGTCACTCAGCCAAACCTCTAGACTCAAGTTGACACAGTGTATCAACCATAACATAGCACTTCTGTGGATCCTTTTAAAAAGTGGCTTTATAAAATTTTTGTGACTAAAAAAAAAAAAAAATTTGTGACTAATGGATCTAGAGAGAATCAGAAACGGGAAGAGAAATAAACTTTTAATTAAGCCATTTTTTGCTACTAGAATATCATATAATTGCTTGGGAGGCTACACTCAAGAAAATGAGATTTAAAATTACTTTTAAACTTACATATATCTTTATGAACTTGTTTCCCTGTCTTTGGGATGCTAGAGATGTGGCTGAATGCTGTTATTGCTTTTTGTTTGGCAAAGGACAGCCCAGAACATAATCAAATTTGAATTTCGAGAGGAACCTTCTATTGTCATTACAGCTGTGGGTCATATACTGTGGAAAGTAGCAGTAAAATTATTAAGTATCATTTTTTGTTGAAATATATTTTATAACTGATATTTTAAGGGAAACTAGGAAAAGCCTACTATTTAATGGGGAAAGTAGAACACTTGTCAAACATTCACGGGGGACTCCAAAATACGTAAAATTGAGTTTCTCAGGCAAACAAAAATTGTGCACATAGGAGGGCCATAATACTTATAAAAATGATATAGGATCCTAAATACCCATCTTGGTCATAAACTGCAGGGTACTGAGTACATTTTCTGCTAGAAGAAGGGTTAGGAATGGCAAATGGACTCTCTTAGAGAAAGCTTGCTATTGCTGGAGATGCATTAGGAGCAATAGCAATCATGTACATCTATGCTAAGGTAATTTTAGATACTAATAACTGCATAAACATAACTGCAACTCACAAACAAAAAACATAAACTCAGTCTTTCTTTTTCTCCTTTGGAAAAGCCATTGGCATTAGTCTTTTCCTATTTTATGCCAAAAATTTCCTCTCATTTAACAGAAAAATAGAAAACATCTGAAGATCCAGGTAGAGATTTGGTGGAAAAGACTTAAGATTTTAATCTCAGGCCCTGGGAGGTGTCTCGCCTCTATAAGTAGAAGCAGATTTGCTATCATTCCTTTAATTAAAACCATCTGATGTACAATGCCCCTTTAAGTTGCCCTAAGTAAGTTATTTTCCAACTCTATCTTCACTCAGCTTGTCTTCCAATAAAGTATGTTATCATTTGTAAAGAAGACTGATAACCCGAGTCCTGAATAATGGAAAAAACAACAAAACTTACTATACATAATCTGTTGGCAAATGATGGAGAAATAACAGCTGCTTAACTGTTGTAACATATATTTTTAAACTGAGCTTGCCAGTCAGTATGGCTGCCAAGATGGCTGACGGCCATACAGATACCCGAGTGCTGATGGCTTTCTTTTCCCTCTGAGCCTTTGGCTTGGGGAGAATGTTGAGCAGAGTTGCTTTTAGAATTGCAATTGCTCTAGGTCTCAGACCCAGCAGTGTAAATGCCAACTGGAATCTGACAGTGATATCATAGCAGACACATTTTTGTGAGCTGATCAACATTACCTGTGAGTGCAGGTAGGCACTGATTAGTGGGAAAAGTATCGACATTACCCTGAAAAGTTGATTGGCAGTCAAATTAAGGTAAATGAAAATGTATATTTAATGCATTAGATTTTGGAATGTGATCTTTCTAGAATGTGATGGAATAGTAGAATTTGATCTTTCTAGAACTCTTCAGATGGTCATTTTGCAAAATAAGGAATTTTGGGGAAGCATGTTGATTCAGGTGACTTTAATTGGAGTCTTAGTTTTACCCTTTAGTGGCCATGTGATGGCTACAGAGGGATTTAACCATGAGGAATGTTCTTCTCACTTACAAGATGTCACTTAGTTAAAAGGAAAAAGGTTTGTTTAGCTCATAGGTTATGGAGGTTTCAGTCCATAGTTGGTTGGCTCCAAGGCCAGGTGGCACATGGCAGAGGGGCAATAGTTCATGGCAGCAGAAGACAGCGAAAGCAACAAGAGAGAGCAAGACAAGCCTCTGTCTGTCCCTTATATTGTATCCAGTCTACCGAGATTAAGGTAGTGCCAATCCAATCAGTGGACTGATCCAGCAATCACTCACCCTTAATCCCAGCACCCTGAAGCCCAGCATTGCACTATGAATCAATCACACACTCTAGATTCGGCCACTTCCAAAAAAAGCCCCTATGACTTCATGAGGCTTTGCAGGGACATTTTAACACAAACCATAACACAAGACTAGCACCATAAAAACCTGATTTAAGTAGTTCAATTAAAAAGAGATCATGGATATACAAATATTTTGTTAATTTTATTAATTTTAAAAGATTATAAAATTGAAAAAACAGAACAACAGGCACCTCTGTACCAACCACTAGATTTATTTATTTATTTTATTTTAAAGAGAAAAAGCAATAAAAACAATGATACAAAATTTCAAGACATGATCATAGGAGAGTAATAATGGTTTGTACATTGTTTATTGTTATCCTCAGCATAGTTGTTCAAATTACAAGATATAGGCAAGAAAAATTGATCCAACAATAGCAGAAACCTTTCTTTTCAATAAACTAATACAAATTAGTAGTACAGCTATTTTAACTCTCGTATATATATACATACATACATATACATATACATATATATTGTACATTTTGGATCTTACTCTTTCAATTTCTTACACTAGGAAGACAATACAATGTTTACACATGGGAGTTTTTTTATTAGTATGGTCTCAAGTTGCATCCATTTACCTATAAAAAGCCTCAAGTTTATCCTTCTTTGTAGCTGAGTAGTACTCTATTGCATAAAAATACCACATCTTTTTTATGCATTCCTAGATGGTGGTATGATGTGGTATGATGTTTTTAATTTTTCTGGGAAAATACCCAGAAGGGGAATAGTTGGGTCAAACGGGGCCTCTAAATCCTAGTTTTTTGAGGGATCTGCACACTGATTTCCACACTAGACCCATGTCTATCACCATACACTAAATTAAAGTCAAACTACATCAAAGATCTAGATATTAAAACAGAAACACTGAATCTACTGAAAGAGAAAGTAGGTAGAAATCTTGAAGACATAGGAGTAGGTATAGAGTTCATGAACACAAACCAAACTGCACAGGAAATATTATGAAGAATCAACAACTGGGATCTCATCTTATTAAAAAGCATTTGCACATCAAAAGAAATCACCAACAGAGTGAAAGGACAACCCACGGGTAGAGGGGACTTCTGCATATAGTATTATTTTTGTAAGTTTTACATATTCACATAAGTGGAATCGCTCTACATCTTTTGCAATTGTCTTTTACACAACATTGATTTCAAAATTTAGTCATGTTGACCTATTAACAATGTGTTAACTTAAATTGCTATCCAGACTCCTATTATATATCATTAATTGCTTCCTCATTGAAAACCATCACCATGGCATTTGCTTCTAACATTTTGCCATTCAAACAAGGTTATAACAAACATTATTGTATATCCTTTCTTGGGTTTTCTGGGTTTTACATCTAGAAATATTGTTCTGAACACTGGGAGTGCCTCTTTAGCTTTGCTAAATATTATCAAATTGCTCACTAATGTGACTGGTATCAGCCATATAGAAGGGTTCCAGTTTCTCCATATTCTCAACAATTAGTATTTTAGACATCTTTTTCTGAAGTGCTATCTAGTACTAACTTGCATTTCCTTGATATTGGTGTGTTATGGCTAATACATGTGTCAACTTGAAGAGTCTAGAAGCTTAGCTAAGTGACTCAGCAGTTGTACATCCCAGGTAGAAAAGGACATACCCTTACCACTGTAGGATGCCCTTACCATTCTAGGATGTTGTTCATTGTGTCAATTTGAGAAGTTTAGAAGGTTAACTGTGTAATTCAGCAGGGAGCCAGGGTCCTTACCTTGCTTTCATCATGAGCCTGTGCAAGAGGAGAATGTGGAGATTGTGTGAGTGCTACACACCCCCTGGGAAGGGGTAGCTTGCTTATAATATAAGCATTTGCTCTTGCTCCTTTTGCTCTTGCTCCTTTTGCTCTCTTTTGCTGTCTTGAAGTGTGTGGCCCCTGTGCCCTGCCACCCTGCCTTGGAACCAGTTGATTATAGAGTGAGACCTCCACAAACTGTAAGCTAAATAAACCTTTCCTTCCTTAATTCTTCACGTTAGGTATTTTGTCTCAGCAATGAGAGAGGTGTGACATTGTGATTGAGATTGAGAAATCTTAGTGCTTTAGTTTTTCTTGTATGCATTGCTTGTTTATATCTTTTTCTCAGTTTATTCTTGCATTTTTGTACAACTTGTATAAATTTATTTAGTTTTAAGTACGTTCTGAATAGTACATATCTTTTTTAGTACATAACTTTTTTAGTTACATGAAAGACAAATAACTCCTCCCAAGTCAGTGGTTTGTGTTTTAACTTAGGTTATGTTATATCATAAACATTTAAAATTTCCATATAATTCAATAAAGTGAAAAAAGCAAATTAGCCCTTTTCTTTATGATCTGTGCCTGTAGCATCACCTTTAAGAAATAATTTACATCACTATAGTTATAAAAATACTCCTATCCTATTTTTTTCTTGCAAACTTCTAATATTCATGTTTAGGTCTAATCTTTCTATGAAGTGATGTGGGAAATAGTTGTACATTGCTTTTTTGTGTGCCTATGGACATCCTCAGTTGCAGCAAATGCATTATGTAGTTCATCCTTTCTAACTTGTTTTGACATCTCATATCCATGTGATTTTTCCCCTGAGTTTTCTTTTCTATTTAAATGGCTTATTTTATCTTCATTTTAATAAATACCTCATTTTAAAAGTCAATATTACTTCATTTTCTTATATTTATGCATTTTATTCAAATAGGTGCACTACTATGCTTGATCATTTTCTTTTAATTTGGCTTTCATCTTTTTCTGTAAAATACCCAGGGGCAATATGATAGTGTGTTAGTTAGCTTACCATCATTAAAAGAAAATACCTGAGACTATTAACTTATAAGCGAAAAGGTTTATTTTGGATGTTCTTGTCCATGATTTGTCAGTCCTATGGTTTTGTGGGCCTTGATGGGAAGCACATCATGGCCAAACTGTGGTGGAGGAAACCTGGTCATCTCATCGTGAGGAAAAGAGTAGGGGAGGGAGGAAGGAAGAGCAACAGGAAAAAGGAAGAGGAAGAGGAGAAGGAGAGCAAGAGAGAAGAAGTGGATGAGAGAGGAGATTAGGGTTTTGAAATCCCCTTCAAGGGCACACCCTCAATGATGAGAGTCCTCCCCCCAAGGTCTCACATCTTAAAGGCTTCACCACCACCCAGTAGCACTCTCAGGACCAAGACTTTAATACATGGTGCTTTTTGAGGAATGCTTAAGATCTAACCAATAGGATATAGGAATCTCACTAAAATTTTTGGATAAATACAAGAAAAAATGGTATTTTAATAATATTGTCCTCAAATAGTTACCACCATTTATTCATAAAAATTATGATGAATTGATTATGGAGAGACAAGGTTTTGCTATGTAGTTCAGGCCAGCCTTAAATACAACATACAGCCCAGGGTGACCTTGAACTCATGCTCCTCAGGCCTCAGCCTTCTGAGTGCTGAGATTACAGGTGTGGGCCACCACGTCCCACTAGTTTTGAAAAATGTGTCACTTCCTATGTTAATATTTCTTCCAAAAATTTGAAACATCACATATTAAATACATCCCTTATTCTCTGTTTTATTTGATGCTTTTGTGAATGTATCTTTCCTAAGAAGTTAAAAATTTCTCCTCGGTTGTTGCTTATCAATAATACTGTGATTTTATATATTATTATTGTTTTTATGTAGTAAGATTGCTGAACTTGCTTTAGATCCAGTTATTTATCTGTGTATTTCCTTGTATAATCCTATTGTTGGAAAATAGTTATACTTTTATTGCTTTCTTTCTAATCTTTAATTTCTTACATATTTTTCAAATCTTATTACACTAGCTAGAGCCACCAAGGTTAGGATGAATAGAAAGATTCCATTCATTTTCTTCTCAACCTTGAATAAATTGCTTCTAATAGCTTACCATTAAATATGATACTCTTTATAATAAAGGACCACTCATTAGAGTCAGATTCTTTGCTTTTATACCCATTTGCTAAGAGTATGTTTAACTTCTCAATAATGGATCAACATTAAGATTTAGTAGATGACTTTTTGGGTACATGTTGGGATGATTCTATGGATTTTCTTTTTAATGTGTTAACATAGGGCTGGGGATATAGCTCAGTGGAATAAGCGCCTGCCTAGCAAGCACAGGGTCCTGAGTTCAATCCCCAGTACCGCCAAAAAAATAAAATAAAAAAAAATGTGTTAACATAGGTGAGTTACTTAATAAATTACCAATAATTGAATCATTCCTACATATGTTAAATAAATACTACTTGTTCATAATTCAAACACATGTGTATGGATTTGGAATTAGTTTTCTAGTATTTTATTTATGATTTTTATATCTATGTAAATAACAACATGTCAGTGATTTTTTCACCAGATAGTGCTTATCTCATTTTAGTGTTAAGGTTGTACTAGCTTCAGAAAATGAGTAATGGACCTTTCTCACTTTTTTTCTGAACTCTAAACTATTTGTATGAAATATAAATTATCTGCTACTTGAAGGTTTGGCAAAAGTTGCTTTAAAATTTTAAATGTATTTTCTTTATTTTATGGCTAAGTCTTTACTGACCAATTTTCAACTTTATGTAGCACTATAAAGAGTTCCCATTATTTTATGAGGCAGTTTCACCTTTATTGGCCTAAAATTTTACATAATCTTGTAATTTTTCATGGTACTGTCTTATTTTTAAAAACAATCTCCAGCCTACCTACATTTATATACTTTCTACTACAGTGTAATGTATACGGTCCCCCTTTTCCCTGCAGCAGTCTTCCAGAGATTTATATTTACCTTGGGTTTATTCCGTTGTTCTTTTCACGTCTTGAGTTGCTGAGCTCTTCGCTTCTATTTTTTCTTTCTTAACGTGCACACTTGGAGGGTTACAGCTTTCCTAGTAAAGAATACGTAAGCTACTTCTCACACATTTTACATTAGTTTTAATTGTTCAATTCCCAATATCAAACGTTTCCATTTTGCTTCCCTTACTGACTATGAGTGATTTAGGGGGAGATTTGTATATTCCAAATGCACGTGTTGATCCTTAGCGGTCAGCTCTGAATGTCGCTGCGTTTTACCGCAGTTTTCATGCTGTCGTTTTGTCACTTTAACCTTGTCCTTCCCTGTGTAGTTTCGCTCTGGCCCTTAATTGACTCTTCGGCAGGCGGGTTTTTTGTTTTTTTTTTTTCTTCCTCTCATTGCAAAGAATTTCCTATTGTCAGCTGTGTTTTTCATTTGGAGTTTATCCTCCATCTGATGTTTTTGTGGCTTCCTGTGCTCTTATTTGTGGACATTTCCCTATTGTCCGGCGCCGCTCCCGACCCGCAGAAGGCAGCACGCAGACAATCAGATTCTGTAACGTGTTTTCTTTATTGGACACAGCACAAGCCCCACAGGAGTCCACTCTACGTGGCTCCTTCCGGGCTTCTTCTATACCCCACAGGAGTCCACTCTCTGTGGCTCCTTCGGGGCTTCTTCTTCTTCCAGCTTCCCGTTACAGCAACTTATATAAGGGCGGTTAGCAAATCACACTACGCCACGTGGGCCTTTAGGATTGGTTTCAGGGCGCCGTAAGCAGGAACCTTTCTATATAAGGTATACACAGAGTCAGCAACAAGAACCAGAAAACAGGATATAGGCGCCACCTTGGTAACACGGTGGGAGGGGCTGATTCCAAGGAGACTAACAGCAAGCCCTCACACCGGCTCCCAACACCCTATATGATATTTTGTATTTCAACTAGAAGCACCAGGATTCCAATAGTCTAGGCCCTCTTTTGTGTTAATTTCTCAGCCTGCTTTCTTTTTCTTAAACAAATAGGTGATGTAAATTTGATGCCCCTTACCATCTCCAGCTTTGGCACAGGTTTGGAATTTTTATTTCTTGCATGAACTGTGTCCCTTTCCCAGATCTCTGTGGATGACAAGCTGTTCTGCTGCTGTCCAGGGCAAGTGAGAGACTGCTCTTATTTTGCAGCAGGCTGGGTTCGAGCTTCTCCCTCATGGGATCACAATGTGTCATGTATTTCTGGGTTGATATTGAGACGCCAGATCCAGCCAGCACACTGCTGGGCCGGTGAGGCCTCACCTTGTACACGGACCATTCTAGTTTTGAGTGTCTGTTCATTTCTGTAATTCGCTTTTGAAATCAGCCTTAGGTTATAAACAGCTGTAGCTCTATTTTAGAACGTCTAATTTTCTAAGAAGAGGAGGGGATCTGACAGTTCAGATCAGGCAACTTGTTGTTACAAACTAAGTAGAATTTTGTAAATGTATGTTAAGGATATTTCTTATCTTGTTATGTAAACTATCATAAACTAAAGCCAATTATTCTTTTAAGTAACTGTTTTATGTATTAGATTTGCTTAAAGCAAGCAGACATACTTGTTTTAAGAAAAGTTAGTTTACAGAGGGGAAATCTAAGTATGAATTGTATTTCTGTTTTAAGGTTGTCATAGAGCCTGGAGAAAAGGTGAGTCCTGGTTCCATTTACTGCTGATTTATGGAAATATATGGATTTATATCAATGCTAATTATCAGGACCAAATCAGTTAGACCCAATTTAGCTGTGAAGAAGCCAAATGACATGTGTAGTTTTGTGTGTCTAAAGTGTTAGGTTTGGGCATTTTGGTAGATTAACAAGCTTTGCATTTGTCTGAATTTTCACTGAATTCTAAACATAGAAATGGATTTCTTTCTCTGCATGAAGAATAACAGTAACATATTTCCCAAAGAACATTTTTTTTCCCTTTGTTAAGTCTGATCTTCATCTTTTGGGAGGGTGAAATTTTCGACAGTCAGAAATAGGAGGAGATATCTGACTGGCCAGAGTGCATGTGTCTATGACTCCTGAAATTAACTGATACATTTATTTTAAATAAATTGCCTCTCATCTTAAAATACTTGTTGTGCACAGTTCTCATTTTATTTATTTATTTATTTATTTGTTTGTTTGTCTTTTTGAGACAGGATCTCACTATTCAGTTCAGGCTGGTCTTGAGCTCACTTTGTAGCCCAGGCTGGTCTTGAACTTGCAACGATTCTCCTGCCTCAGCCTCCAGAGTGCTGGGATTACAGGCATGTGCCACCATGCCTGGCTGGTGCACAGTTTTATTTACACTGATACAGAAACTCATTAAAGCAGAGGAGCATTTAGTGAACTCTGATAATTTCACACTGGCACTGTGTTTTATTTGTTTGTTTTGGTGTGAAAATAATTTGGCAGTTTAGGAAGAAATTAGTAAGCTGACTATATAAACTTATCTTTGAAAATGTTACTTGAATTTAGGAGCCTGCTAATAAGTCAGCATTCATCTGCGTTAGTGCATTTAAACTACAGAGTTCATCTAAATAGTGAGAAATGTAAACAGGATCCTAACTAATGAATGTCTAATGGTTAGTCCCAGCTTTAGACATTGGTAAACATTTAGTCATTAAAAAATCATGACCATGAGTCTTACCCTCTGTTAAAACATCTTTGTCTTATTGAAGCAAAGTCTTTGGGGACGATGCGGTAAAGCTAGAAGAAAGGAAAGCCAGCCATCATTGTGACTTGATATGCTATCATTTCATTACATAGCCTCTGTGAGGCCATCAGATAATTTTTAAATAAAGTTTGAAATATATGGGCAGACACTGCATTCAGGGAGATAAATGAAGTAACAATTGGTTGGATGAGTCTTTTGATACTTGTATTCATTTCAGTTCTTTAGATTAGCTACACTCATTTGAGGTTTGCATTGGTATAGAAATGTCTATGCTTCCCTTCAGGGAAGAATAGTTTCATTAGTACTATATGGGAACTGTTTTGAAGCATTCTTCCAAACACAGTAATTAGGGATCAAACTAGACTGGGTTCAGACCCCAGCTCTGTCCTAACCAATGGTTAATCTTGGCAACATTGCTTCAGTGTCTCATTTGGGGAAACAGATAATAATAGTACCAGCCTCGCGGGAAACTTAGAACTAATATAAAAAGCATGTGCCTTCCATGTGCTGAGCACTCAGTGTTAGCCACTGTAACTAAACATGCATATGTTCTGCATGGAAACACGCTCAAAGTGCCTAAAATATAATTTGAACCAACATTTGAATGATTGAGACAGTGTCTGCCATGTTTGTGGAAAATTAAATTTGACTTTTCTTCTCAGAAAACAAGCAAGCAATCTGTCTAAGTTGATGATTTTATAGAAAAAAAAACTGGCTGCCTTTTTAGATGTAGTGTGTATTTCAGCCTCATCGGGAGTGAACACTAGAAAACTAAATTCAAATTTTGGTGCTGAGTGGTCAGATGAGCTTTGCAGTTTGCTCATCTCTTTAATGTAAAAGTTTAATGAAAGGAAGCCGGTTTTCCTACCTGGGCAAGGGGAACTGAAATGTCACTGGTTTTGATTTCACTGCCTTGTCTAATTCCTTCAATTGTCTTTTCAGTGTCATTTTTCTGTGCCTCTTCCGTGCTGTTCAGAGCTAAGACTTTTCCAAATGGAAGTATCTCCTCTGCCTTTTCAAATGCTAGCTTTCCAGCTGGGAATGGAGCATGTGAAGATCACAGGAAGCCCGTGCTTGTGGATTTCTGGTTTGCATCAGACCATCATGATTCAGTGCTCTAAATGCTCCTGAAGGAGGGCTGAAGCCCACCGTGCAATGCAACCTCTGCACGATGCACTGTGTCTTTGAGCTGCATGTGCATTTGACCTTCTTGTGTTTAGATATCCCTTGGGTAAATCTTTAGATACAGTTCATCACCATCATGTATCAAATGAGGATAATCTGAATCCCTTGAAAACATGCATAAAATATGTAATTGTCCTCAAAAATGAGCACAAATAATTTACTGGTAAATATTTGTTTTACCAGATGTTTCCAGATGCTGGTAAAACCCAGGTGTGTGTGTGTGGGTGTGGGTGTGTGTGTGTGTGTGTGTGTGAGTGTGTGTGTGAGTTAAAAATTGTTTCACTCTGGTCCTAAGTCAGAGGCTACTTCTGAAGCTTTTTTACTGAGTCAAAAAGTAAGAAGAGATAGAGTAAAGGATCTGTACGGATTCCACTACCAGGCTTCCTAACAGTGATTTCCAGTACTCCCTGGGCTGGTGTGCTGTTGCTCGTTAGATTTCATGTAAACACTTGGCAAGCAAGACCCTCCGGCCCTGGATTTTTACATTTACCTACTGGATCCTCCTGGCAGAGTTTTTTCTCTGCAGCCAGGTGTGTAGGAGCCAGCCTTGGGGTCAGTTGTCCTTACTCCTAATCTGTACTTTGTCTGATGCTCAGCTCCCTCCTCCCTCCTTCCCTTCCCCCTCCGCCTCTCCCTGCCTCTTTTCTTCTTCCTTCCTTCTCCCAGCTCTATCTCTCACCTTTAGTCTCTTCCGACTTCTTGTTCTAAAACTTTCCTTAGACTTGACTAATCATTCCCAATCCTCCCTGCAAGCTGCCATGTGCAGTTCCACTGACCTAGATGTTAAGTTCAGAAGCCTGTCTGGGCACCCAGTGAAGTATAGTATCTTGCATTGCCTTGGGATGCTAGAAATCCCAGTGTAATCACTGGTGAAACCCCTGCCCCACCCCAGTTGAATCGTAGGGACAAAGATAACTTTCCATTTTCTGGCACTGTGTGATGAAAACATATGCCACTATCCAGGTCTGTATGTGTTTCACTGGTGCCTCATCTGGGTCCACTTTGTCTTTGTTTTTCAATGACTGTTAGAGTTGCCTTCTAACCATTTTATTATTGATGGAGATTGTCAAAAAAAGTTGTCATAAGTATACAGTAACCCAACATCAGAAACATTGTTTACATCTCTCTCTCTCTCTGTCTCTATCTATATGAAGAAATGAGAGAATTGAGAGGCTATGAAAATCAGTGATGAGCTGAGGGACTATGTAGAAAATACCAAAAAGAAAAGAACTTTTCCAACTACATGATATGTCTGTATTTGCTTGTTCATTTCTGTTTGTTAGTGCATTTCACCTCATCAAACTAAATTGTTACAAGAAAAAAATGCTGGTAGTATTTTGCTTAGGAAGGCACCTTATTAAGCCTTTGATTTACTTTTATGGATATATCAGTTCCATTTACTGGGTCTCAACCTATAATATCAGAGTTCTGAAAGAGGTTAGCGAATTAATTTGACGGCAGTGTGTCTGCTCAGTCTGACAATGGACAGTAATTTATGAATATTGCAATTATTCATAGCTATTTAAGGTGAAGAATATTTCAAACATGCTTTAAAAGTCCATTATCTGTGAAAACTGTGTGTATTTAGATGGTTCCTGGGATGGTAGCGTCCTCCATTCGACATAAAGACATTTCCCTGAGAGCTTCATTCTGTCACCAACTCTCTGCTCTCTGGCCCCTGTGATGTCTGTTTACTATTGGAAGAAGTTTCCTTCTTGCTGAAATGGCCCTTCTTAACATTTTCATCCTTTGGATTATGAAGAAGAGGAAAAAAAAAAAAAGAAAGTTAGAACATATTTACTTTTCAGGTTAGGGATAGTTTCATGAGGCACTTTGAAACCTGCAGGGCAGTTGTTCAGATAATATTTATCATAGAAAGTTGGAATAAAGTTTGGAAGTCAGCACAGGATTTTTGATGGTTTCTGTATCTGTGGTAAATTCTGAAAGTCTATAAATGTGTGGTGATTGTGAATTCAGTATTTTTAAACTTCTTTAATTCATTCAATAAAAATGTACCCCAGTGCCTACGGTACACAGGTTAGAGATAAGTGATAAAGGGAACAGTCTAACATCATCAGGCTTATATTTTAGTGGGCGAAAGAGATGGTAGAGAAACAATGAGAGTCTAGGAATGTCCAGTGTGCTTCACAGCTTTCCACTCAAGGTAGGTCACAAAAGTCTTCCTTGGGCCCTGAGGTTTGAGCTGACATGTGCAGGAGGCACTGTAAGTCCCATGGAGGTGTGTGAGGGCAGGAGACAGGAGACGTGATATTTAATTTTATGTGTCAGTTTGGCTAGTCTGTGGTGCCTTGTTGTTTAAGTGCCAATCTAGATTTCAATGTGAAAATTCTTTTTAAAAAATGTTATGAACCTTTAAATCAGTAGATTTAGAGTTATGGCAAATTACCCTCTAATAATAGGAATATGCTTCATCTAATCAGTGAAGCCCTTAAAAGCAAAGACTGGGATCTTTAGATTCAAGATCCCAAAATCAGCTCTTGTTGGTTATCAGCCTGCTGGCCTATCCTGTTAATTTTGGGCTTGCCAAACTCTTTTCCCTGTCATGTGAATCATATATAGGTTCTATCTTTCTGGAGAACCCTAGCTTATACAGGAGGTGAAGAAGACTTTAGCTGAAGCAACCATGCATAAAAGACTGTTATAGAAGGATTAAGGTTTGGAGAAATTAAAACTGGGTTGTATTGCATAGAAATCCATAGAAGGCTAGTGACTAGATATGTAGCCAGGCCAGACTTTTCGCTGCGAAGTGCTTTTGGCAGAACTGAGACTTTAACACAGCTGCAAACATTAATTCTTTGAATTTGTATAAGACCTTGAAATCCAATTCACATGCAAAACTATTTGCTATAAAGTGATTACATATTGTGCATTCAATGTTAGAACCATGAAAGATATCCATAAATCACCTAATATACTGTCATGTACTGCTTAATGACAGAGTCATGTTCTGAGAAGTGTGGTGTCAAGGAATTTTGACACTGCACAAACACCATAGAGCGTACCTGCACAGGTGTGAGATGTAGGAGGCTGCTGCCAATGTGATGTGCCCCAACTTTGCTTTGAGAAGCTATTTTCTTCTCTCATTTGATACTGGCTTAGAGTTCTGCCAGCAAGGTGTCTTGCCTTCTTTAAACTAAGGTCAGGGATGTAGTTTGAAACTTGAGCAGGACAGAAAATTTTAGGACCTGATTCATCCTCACGGTATCTGTCTGAAGAAATGTCCAGCTGGTCCTGCTATCAGGGTCCTTGGCCTAGCTCTGGTCTCTGTCCTTTCTGAAACCTGCCTGTTCAGTTTTGTCTCTGGTGCTATAAGGTACTACATATACTCCCAGTAAATCCTTTCTCTCCTATGGTTAGCCAGAGTTGGTTTTAGTGGCTCATAGCCTAAGAGTCTACTGAGCCAGCAAAATAGAAATAGGAAGTTTGGCGTGGTCAGGGAGAACAGTATGTGCGTGGAGGAGTGGGGATGAAGGAATTTGGGGCTAAATTTTAAAGGATTACAGGAAGAGACCTCAGTAATCTGGGAAATAAGATGTCCCCTGGGAGGACATAGATGGAATGTGTTCCATTAGCGATAGAGTGAAGCAAGAGAAAGATGCACCCATCATAAAATTTGTCACTGAAGAGTTGAGGAACTCCCAGCATTCCAAGGGTGATGCAATCTCAGGGAGTTGGCATGAATTCTATGCAACCAAATCCACTGTTTTGTGGCAACATAAAAGGGCTAGCAAAGGGCTGGGGGCCGAGCTCTGTGTTATAACATGTGTTTAACATGCGAAGATGTGAGTTCAATCCTCAGCACACAAATGGAAGAAAGAAAAAATAAATGAGGAAAAGAAGGGCTGGTCAGTCTGTAGAGTCCAATGAGGTTATGAAGCAGCATCCTGAGAGAACTTCCCATATCTGCGGCATGTACCTATATTGAGTTGGATAGGCCTGGTCAATGCAGTCAGAAACACTATCTCTTTAAGGCCCCAAATGGCCAAACAATTAATTCTATCTGAGCCATAAAGAATCTTATTATGAAATAACTACTCAGGCACCCATTTCTGGGGAAGGAATATGCAGCTCAGGCCAAAATAAAGATTAGGATTTATCTAGCAGTTATTCTTCGATGAGTATGAATGCCCTGACAGTTTTGGTTTTCACATGACTCTGGTGGGTTTAGTCAGTGTGAGGCTATTGCCTAGGTATTGAGTTTCTGAGCTTGAGTCTGAGGACAAAGTTGTAGACTGTGATTGTTGTTTCTTTCAGGCAATATTATGAAACCACAACTTTGCTGAACTTTCTGCAAGGTCATACTTTCTCCTATTTTATGCTACAGGCAAAAAGTAGCTCTCCAAGGAGCTTTCTTGGGTAGCAAGGTTATGATTGGATTAGAAAGAATCCTGAGTGTTGAACCAAGGAGACTGGCATAAAGGCATCCAGGAAGAAGCTTATGGTGGGAGAAGAGCTGAAGAGATCTGACTGAAGGCCACAGCAGTGGAGAGAGAGTGCAGATGCCAACTGTTGGACTGAACTGGGATCTCTAGCTCTCCATGCCTTATGGGACTGGAAGGATGAGGGCTAGGCTGGAATCTAAGGTAACCACATACAGTCTTGCTTGTTGGTTTTCTTTCATTAAATAACCTTATCTCAATTCTCACGAACAATGCTGCAATAGCTAAAATTGTGCCAGTGCAAAGTGCAGAATCTGAATTACATTAGTGCTATGTCAGCTCATTGCATTAAACCATGAATTCCCTGAGAGGGACAGTAACATATTGGATAAAGTGAAATTAATCTGTTACAGCCACAAGTTGACGTATGCATATGTGATGAATCCATAATCTATGCTGTGAGCATTGGAAAAGTAAGTACCTACAAAATTCATGCAAGCACATCTGTATTCTGTCCTGCAAATAAAGCCTAGTTTGCCACGTCACTTTCTTTCATAGTGGTGAACAAGGAGAAGGCTCTGAAATGTTTATGTTGTTGACCTTTTCAATCTGATGTGTTGTCAATAGCACCCTAGACAAAATTGATGAAGCTTTGCAGCCAAGTCACTGGTGAATATGATTCACTATCCTAAATTTAGAAAAGGCTGTGATTCTAATAGCAAGTGACAAAACCCAGAGAATTTCAAGTTCTTGTTGGCTGCTCTGGGTTTCATTCCACTCCAGGCAAAGTCAGAGCTGTCAGCCATGTTAAAGAAAATTATGAGCCTGTTAGGAAAAGAATAACCAGAAGGTGCTGCCGATAAGAAGTCCTAAGGAATTAAAACTCTGCTCGGCTTTTGGCTTCATAGTCAAAATAGTCCTTTTCATCTTAAATAGTTTTCAAAGAAAGACCTGTGAGTTTTGTGACTTTTAGTTAGCTTGCATGAAATAAAGCGTGGTGTGTTTTGTGATGAATTTAGAGTCACCGCTGCCACGAAGCTTGATGGTGAGGAGCAGATTTTCTGCATTGGTGTGTGTGAAATAGTTTCAGATCGCCCCCAAGTTATAAAAGTCAACAGTTCATGTTTGACTCTGAAGCCCGAGCCAGCCATGGAGGTTTTGAAAATTAGCCCTCACTGAAGCTTAATTGAACCAGAATCCTTCCTCATCCAATGACTCCTTTGGGCTTATCAATACCTCACTCCAGGGGCACAAAGAAGGCTTTGTGCTTCTGAGTTGATAGCCTTTTCTGGAGGAGTTCGCTTGGCAGTGAATATTGCACAGACTTAAAAGAAAACAGAAAGGCAGTGTAGACAATGTCAAAATGAAGTGCCATGTTTTTATTCACTTTATGGGGCTAATCTTATGCTAAGCAGATCTAGGGACATCAAAATGCTGGCTTTGTTTCTTTAAAAAAACAATGCCCTCCCTTTGATATTCTGTTATGATTAGTAATCCTGTATTTAACATAACTCAAATACTAATGTGGTTAATATCTTAGAAAACAGGACAGGCTCCCCAAATTGGTATATTAAAAATTATATCTGCTCTCTATTTTAATGTAATTGTTACAGATAGGACCCAGGAAGTATGCAGATTTCCTGAGTTCTAATCACCATTTCGGGGTCTCTTAAGTTTTTTATACTTAATACAGACTTCCTATTTGTTTTTTGAGATAGGGTTTTGCTATGTAGTTCAGGATGGGCTTGAACTCATAACCCTCCTGCATCCTCCAAGTGCTGGGGTTATAGGTGTGTAACACCAGGCCTGACCCAAATTTTAGGTTCTTAAGGAATGCAGATTTCTGAATACTAGCAATTTTGATAGTAAATTTCCAAACAAAAAGAACAGCAAAACTATTAGCACAACTTTACCTACTGTGAAATCATGTTTTGCAGCTCCCACAAACCAGCTTCAGCTATTATAGTAGGCACTGCCACTTTTCATGAGAAGCAGGCATCATTTCTCCAGTAGACATTCTGTCTTTCTTTGACTACAACGCTTCTTAACATTTGTTCTAAATTTGTTATTCCCTGTGCTGTACCCAACCCACAAGTATTAGCATTCCATCTGGCACATATGGCTGGAGTAGAGTGTTTTACTCTGTTGTAGCAAAAATAAATTTTATACATAGATGAAAATGTGGCAGCACATTTACATGGTTCTTGAGCAGGCCTTGGCACAGTGCCTTTGCCCAGCATCGGTACCCTGGACAATTTCAAGCCAATCAAAGAAATTTTGTGCCTCCATTTCCCCTTCTGCAAATATGAATCAATTTGATATCTATAGAGACAACTGTACAAGCATGGTGAACTTGCCAAAGGTAACTGATTATGTAGCTTTGCTGCTAGTGAATTCTCTAGGAAGCTGACTCTAAGATGCAGATAAGCTCACAGGAAAGTTCCTCAGGAATATTCTTAAAATAAACAAGTGTAGAAGGAATGGGACAAGGGTTATGTGGCAGACGGGAATACTGCTTCCCTATTAATAAGGTCTCTTCTATACCATGTGAAACTATGGGGGAAGCTGTGAGATCTTCATCCCGATTGACCAGTTATTTAGCACAGATGCCCCAGGAAGGAGGTGTGAGTTTGCTTGAGATATCTGTCCTCAACTGGAGCTTTTCCCAGGGAGTGCTTGCTGCAGAGAGCTGTCATTCAGCAATCTTCCCAGCGGATGGGGAACTAATTCTTTATTCCTGACACGGTGATCTGGACAGTGCAACATGACATACATGACCAAAGTGATGAGATAAGCAGCATGTATGAACAGTTTTATGGTGACTGGTGGCTTTTGATGAAGACAGAATTATGGGTAAAATGAGAATTCTTTTTTTTTTTAATAACCTTTGCAGCTGTTGTACAAAGTTCCACTACACTTTGATACTGTAGATATTGCTTAAGATTTCTCTCTGGAAATTGGTTAATTGTCTTGTATTCAACAAGCCTTGCCCTCTTCTGCCCTTCAGTATTTTCTCTCTAAAAGTAAACTTTTAAATGGCCAAAGTGGAATATGTGTACCTCTGTGTCTCTCAGATCTTGGTTGTATATGCAAAAATGATTAGTTATATAAAAAAGCAAAAGAGAAAGAACATTGCTAGTGCTTGATTCATCTCCCAACTAATAGAACATTACTATTACTCTCTTCCTTTTTATGTCACTGACATTTTGAAGATAATAGATCAGTTATCTTGTCGAATGTCTTTATTCTGGATGTGTCTGATTGGATTCTCCTGATGTTTAACTTGTTCTTTTTGAGGGGAGGTAATTAGGTAAGTCAAAAGGCTTTATAAGATTCAGTTTAAATATTTGGGCAAGAATTCTCAATTATACCCATTCTGGAAAACAAATGTTATAAAACACATTTTGGAGATGCACAATACAAAAAGTAAATATTGACAGATGTAAGGGTAAAACAGTTGATTCCAAAATCATCGCTGGAGATTAAAAACATGCTTCTTAAGCATACATGGCATGTTCACAAAAGTACACCATATGTTCAGCCAGATATAAGCCTCAGTCATTTAAAAAGATTGAAATTTTACAAACTATAGTCTATATTAATAATGGCATCTTACTGTAAATCAACAACAGTGAGGTATATAGGAACCCCCGACACTTTGAAAATTAAACAATTTCTAATTTATAGATGAAATAAATCACAAAACAAACTAGACAATACTTTGAAAGAAAAAAGTACACAATATCAAACTTTGTAGGAAGCAGCTAAAGCAGTGCTTAGAGGAAAATTTACAGTTTTAAGGGCTCATATTTTTAAAAGGCCTAAGGTCAATAATTGAGGACACTTTAAGAGTTAAAATAAAATGTGAGGTAGACACAAAGTAAATAGAAAACATTTAAATAAATAGGAGCAGAAATTTTAAAAGAAAAGAAAATACAGCAGTTAGAAATATTTATTGTTGGTGGGACTGTAAATGATATATTCACTCTAGAAATTTTCTGGAAGTTTCTTATAAAGTTAAACACTTGGCTACCTGATGACCCAGAAATTCCTCTTTTAGGTATTTATCCAAGAAAAATGAAAAAAATATATATTCACAAAAAACACTTGTACAAAATTTTTCTAAGGTGTTGTTATTTTTCATAACTATAATGAAATGTCTGAGATAATTAACTTGCAAAGAGAAAAGATTTATTTTAGTGAAGAGTTTTGTAAGGTTCAGTACATGAGTGATTTATCCCATTTCTTTGGGCTTGTGATGAGGAACCCATCATGGCACTCACCTCATGGCCAGGAGGCAGGCAAAGCAGAATGATGAGGTAGGGACTGAGATCCCAAGATGGCGTTCAAGGGCATGGTTCTAGTGACCCAAAACCTCCCTGAAGACCCACCTCCTAAAGATCATACCACCTCCCAGTAACAGCACCATGGGGAACAAATATTTAAAACCTTAATCTCTTGAGGGAATATTTAAATTCCACACCATAGAGGATGCTTTATGCACAATAACCGGACCCTAGAAACAATCTCTGTTTTTATAACTAGGAGGCTGAAAAAACAAATTATGATATTTTCATAAAATAGAAGAGTTCTCAGCAATAAAAAGGAATGAGCAACACGTAACAACATAAATAGTTCTTAAAAGCAAGTTTTGAGTGGCCTAAGCCAACCCTCAAAGAATTTATATGGTATACCGCTTGTATGGAGTTCCAGAAGGGGCAAGAACCCTATGGTGTAAAACATTATAATACTACTTACCTCTGAAAATAAGGAATGAGAGAGGGGATTGATGGGGAAGGCTCATAAAATAATTTCTTGGTAATGTTCTGGAACTGGATGTGAACTTGGGTTACACAAATGTATCAGGTGTGATAGAAAAATACAGAGTGTTTAAATACAATAATTTATTACAGTAAATGATACATTGACATTAACTCCCCTCATAGTACTTTGAACACACCTATCCCATTGTTCTTGTCACTTGTTAAATCAATTATGGAAATCCTCTTGGGTGAGTGTCTTTAGTTGCACTGGTGTGACTAGCTCAATGTCCTGAATTGATATGAAACATTTACCATTCATCTTTATTGACTCTGAGATATAGCCAGAAGTTTCATGGTGCACGCCCTTGTGGGGAAGGTAAATGAGAACACAGTGTAATGTTTTACAAACCTGCTTTTCTATTGTATGGCACTGAACAGCAGCACTCTATGGTTTTGATCCCACCAAGCAAAGACACTCATGAGAAAAGACTTCCAGATCTGCTTCAAAACATGGCAAGAACAATGGAATAAGTCTGTTTAAAGTGAGGGATAATTTTTTATGGTGATTAATGGCAATGAGCTGCTTACTATAATAAATTTTAAAAGATTTAAACATTTAATCACTCTTTGTATGCATTTGTTAAAACTCAGCAAATGTAATTTAAGATTTGTGCTTTTCATCGTGAATATATGTTTCATCAAAAGTAAAAATTATATATAAACATTGATTACATACAGAATATTTAAGGGAAACTATGCTGATATATTTTCCTTTTAAATATGTCAAAAAATAAAGTGGATTAACAAATACAAATAGGCATAAAGTCACAGACAGGCATATGGATAGGCATACAGTCGTGTAGTAAGAACAGCATAGTAAAACATTAGTGGTATGACCTGCATGGTGGGTACAATGTGTACTATAAAATTCTCTCAACTTTTCTCTTGGAAATTATTAAAATAAAATGTTGAGGGAAAGCTATTTTGGAGGCCATTGGAGAAGGTCAATGAAGACTGGATATTAGGGAATAATTTATATTAGTTCTACTTGATGTTTTAAAAGTATTACAGTTATTGATAAAAGTTTATCATTAGGAGAAATGAGCTAAAACATTTAGTAGTGAAGGGTCACGATGTCTGAAATTCACTTGGAAATGGACTAAGAAAAAGTTAGGTAATAAGCCAAAATGTTAAATTATTGAAGCTATATTATGGTTCCTAGGATATTCTTTGTTTTTATCTTTTGTTACTAAGTACTTAAAAAGTAAACCATTGAAGCAATGAGATATTGTCAATGAGCAGAGAATATACAGGATGGAATCTATATATCTGAGAGATTTACAATTTCTAGTATTCCATTAATAGGGTGAATTTAGAGTCAGTAACCATGGGGGACTGTTATTAGGTCTGGTTTAAAAGGTGTCTAAGTCTGTTTTGTGTTGCTATAGTGCAACACCTGAGACTGACTAATATATAAAGAACAAAGATTTGTTCCATATAATTCTGGGTTCTGGGAAATCAAGGTCAAGGGGTCCTCATCTGGTGAGAAGTGCTTCCTTCTTCCATCATCCCAAAGTGGAAGGAGGACGGGCAAGAGAGAATGAGAAGGCAAGAGGGGCCAAAGCTTGCTTTTATAACAGGCCCACCCTTCCCACTCCCATGATAACATTAGTGCATCCCCTTGCTAGACTCCACTCCCCAAAACTCTTTCAATGAGCACTAAGTTTCCAAAGAATGCACTTTGGGGCTACATTCAAACTATATTAGAAGGGGAAATCGTCAGCATTCTCTATTTGCTTTCTGCCTTGTTTAACTTTTCTATACCGTTCCTATTTCAGAGTTTGTGAACTCCTCGGTTAATGACTTTATCTTTATATCCTGATTCTGGGCTACATTGTTTATGAATTTGATGCTGTATCTTTCCCATCACAGATTAATGGTTTTAGTATCACTGAAACTTAATGCCAGAACTTTACTAAACATCCATTAGATGTTTAACAACAAATTTACTGCCCAAAAGAAAGTATGCCCAAGAGAGCAGATGTAACATAGTAAGGTGTTAGTCAGCACTCAGGTATTCGCTTCTGTTGTATTCGGTATCCTAAGGAATAACATAGGAACATAGATAATCTATTCAACAATGTTGGCATCGTGGTGGAGTTGGAGAGAAAAATGTACTCAAAAAGACAAAGCAGTCATGGTTGCAATACCATGAACGTACTGGAAAGCCGCATTGGGCTATCTTCTTGGTCTCATTTTATGTTTGTGTCTGTGTCTGTGAGCACTTATGTGATGTAGGCTTGCTCCAGAAACTGGAAAAATTATTGCTTCCTTTCATTGAAAATTCCTCAACTAACATAGTTTCCTATTATGGAATCTAGCTCTCAAAGGGTTTTGTGGCTGAAAATAGATAAATTTTTTGATTAAAATATAAATACAGTAAATCTCAGATTACTCCAGGTTGTCTCTATTTCAGTTCTCTGCATGATAAACGCTTAAGCCTCCCTCATGTAGAATGCTTTGGATAAGGGGTCTTGAACCTGGCTGTCACCCTTCCTTTTGTTAATCATTCAGCATGTGACAAGCTTTGTTCTCACTTCTTTGCTCTGTGTCTCTTTGCTTTGAAATATTTCTTGAACAATGGTTCATACTGCAGGGACTATTCACCATGGCTTGAATTCCTATGTAAGTTATACCTGTTGTCCTGACATAATTATTAGAAACCCCTCTGACACCTTCAAGCTTATTTTTAATAATTAAGCTTTTTGGTACATTTTAGGTATACCTAATACCACATTCATTACATTTTTTTTTTTCTTTTTTTTTTTTTTTTTTTTTTTGCGGTACTGGGGATCGAACTCAGGACCCTGCGCGTGCTAGGCAGGCGCTTATTCCACTGAACTATATCCCCAGCCCCACATTCATTACAGGGAGTTTGTACGTGTATATAACTTGATTCTTTTTTCCCAGTCCCCTACCCTCCCTTCAAGCCTCCTGACCTTCTTATTTACAAAAGCTTTGTTTTCATTTTTTCCTTCTTTTCTCATCATTTTTTTCTTTTCCCTTCCTTTCTTTCTCCCTGCTCTTCTCTAGTTCCCCTTCCCATTTGAACATTTTCTTCCTATTTCACATGTGAACATTTTCTTCCTATTTCACATCTATTATACACTGTGATCCTCATTTACACTGTTGGTTTTTACAGCAGAGAAACAATGTGGTATTTACACAAGTGTGTACCATTTATTTCTTTTTCTTTTTAATTTTATTTTAAAGACAAAAGAATGGAGACATATGAACCAGAAAAGCCATAAACAATACAGAAAATACAAAGTTATACAGAATATAGTAGGGAATTAGAACTGGATGTTGTATTACATAGTTATCTTCACATTAGTTAACACAAAAAAATTAAAGGAAATACCAAATTATAGAGAAGATAGTAGGGAATTTGC